>APFE031644495.1:4676-55146 GCA_000404065.3 Pinus taeda
TTCTACCATGTTCGACTTTGACACATTCATTCACATGGATAGAATCGTACTAGTTCGAGAAGCAGAAATCAAGACCCTGGATCTAGTTTCCACCATCCAAGCTGCGAGGAATTTTGTTATTCATTATACAGTGGACTATTCATAAACATATGGTTCTGCCCATACTGTGTCTACATATGTATATACTTGTGATGTATTACAAAATCATTCTTGTATTAAAGCAGTTTAGATAGTTTTCTAGTCAGTTTCGATCTGAGTATGGGAATGCCTACCTCAGCGATGATATGTTCACATATATATATATATATATTGCATTGAATGTTTTTAGAGGTTTCGACCGGGGTATCCACAGGAAGATCCTTGAAATGATAAAGTACTTCACTCTTCATAGATGACAAAACCATCCTCATATATTACAGACTTCGCACTTTAGGGGGCAATCTGTCGCACAAAAAATTGTCACCATGACTTTCTGCAATCTGTGTGAGCCTATCATCACTCATACTTACCTCCTTTGCAAGTCTTAAACCTTAGTTCTTCATATCAAGCCTTGAAAATAAGAGAAAGACCTTAAAAATCTCTAAAACTCTGGTTCCGTACTTTCTCTTAACAATACCTATGGTACCGCACCCATTGGTCACATCCCCTACGCACCTGACTACTCTACCTCTGTGTTATGGGTGTGAACCCCTGTAAAAGTTAAAAAGGCGCAAGTACATTCTTAAAAACTCACTTTGAGTCATTTCTGGAAGTTTCTAGAGGGAATTTTGCGCTGGCAAGTTCGCTCCTTGAGGGTTACATGCATCCCATTCCTTAAGGAGCTAACCCCTTGATGTGAGGAGCTTATCCCCTTGAAGGAGGACTCTATCCCTTCAATGGTTGACCTATAACCTCCTTTCCTTGCACTATAAAATGAAGCATTGGGCTAGTTACTTGAGAGGTTGAAAGCTGAATATTTTTTAGGGTAAATGCTGTTGGAACTAAGTCTTCCTGATTGAGCTTTTGAGACGAAAGATCACATACCTTTTGATCTCATTTGGAAGAGAGTGAGGCTTGTCAAGGTAGAGGAGATTATTGCTTGGACCCTGAGAAGAGCTTGTACAGCATCAAGGCACCAAGGTTGTAAAGTTATTCTTTTTCAAAGTTAATACAATCCAGTTTATTTTTCTCAATGAGCTGTGTTTAATGGTTTATTTCATACACTCCTTGATGACTATGATGAACATGATTTATTATATTATCTATGCAGGTGTTCTTTGATGTGTGCTTGTTTGTGTTTGCAGGTTATTAAAAGGAAACTCTTTGAAGTTGTTGGAGCAAGGCTACCACAAACTAGTGTTGGACTTAAGGTAGGGTATAAAACACCTCTTAGTTTTTATTAATGAATTGTAATATGTTTAGAGAAAAGTAGATTTTCTTGTCCTGTTTGTTGATAGATATCAATTGATACTAGGGAGAAAGATTTATCCGCTTAACACACCTTTAATTCCTTTATGTGTGTGAGCTTCTTGAAGTTCATGGATCAATTCTATTATCTACAAGACTTGGAAAAGGTTCTAGATTTAGTTGGTGGATCAAATTGGCAAAACTCACCAAATATGGCTTCAATAATTAATATTTTTTTCAATTAGTTCATACTTATTTTAACCCCAAGTATGGTGAACAAATAACTCTAGTGTGAATGGCCAAAAATGGAGGGACCTTTCCAAATATGTTGTCGACATGTTCAATCCCTCAAGTGTTAAGTATACATCTCAACATACTTTTGAATCAAACCTATAGATTAGTGAGGCCCATATCACTTAACACACAAAAACCACCACATAATCACTCCTTGTATTCTCCTATTCATTGACTAATAGAGTGTTATTTTTCATGAAATTTATGGCTCTAATCTAGTCTCCCTAGAGAATTCCAACTACACCCATTTTCAAATCACTGAGATCATACCTCAATGGTAATGTGCCTTTTGGTGTCCCCCACTCTGCACAATTCCCCTTGAGCTTACTCACCTTTCCATATGAGATTTTTAGCTTGTCCCGGTACTTCATCACCAAGAAAATATAACTTATAGCTCCTTCAAATCCTACTAGGTTTAAAACTTTCTAGGTTACATGCCCTGTGGTGGTCATCGTGTACACATAAACCAATCAAAAACCTTATAGGATTACATGTATACCTCACTGATGCAACCCATTCATATAAAATCTTAGGATTACCTATGCACCGCCGTGTTTGCCACTACACTGATCTACCATGTGTCACTTGCTAATAGGTGCCACATTTCACCTATTTTTGGCCCACTTGGCCATCCAAAAATTTCAAATCTACATGCCACATATCACATTTGTTCGGATGTTGATGTCCTCATGCCATCATGGCTCCATGTCATTCTGCCAGCCACTAGCATTTCACCATGTGTCTTCTCTCCACGTCACACCTGGTATGACAGTGGATGGGATCTAAACCTCAGTTTTCTCATGAAATTTTATTTATAAAATGTTTCATTGTTTTAGGCATGGTTGAGAAGTCTTTTTGTCAACCATTGGAAGCATTCCAATTTCCCCAATCTTGTATCTTTGGAGATAAAACTTTGAAATGCCTTGGATTCCGCTGGGGGAAGGCACTCACTTTTACATACTAAAAAATGGTGATGTGATGTGGTGAGTCATCTTCTTCACCAACGATATCCACTATCTCCAACTATCACAAACTTTTTCAAACTAGCACCAATTTAACCCTTATCACCAAAATTAGCTCCGCAAACTTGAACTTTTGGTCTACCACCTTTGATCTATAATAAATTTTAATCTAAGGGATCATTTGTAAACTTCCACACACCATTGGAAATATATTTTCGACCATTATCTATCTCAGTAATTTTTAGAACCAATTAATCTACTTTCCAAAGGAAAATATTCCTTGAAAGAGACTCTAGAAACTATAACACTCCGCCAAATCCTCACACTCCATGCATACCAATACCAAACACACTATGCATCTATCTTCCTGACCCACTTGACATCAATTCCAACAGTATTCCCATTGCTATGTCATGCATGATGATTTGATATCAAAAGCAATTGTGGGATCATCATCTTCCAACTCTATGTTGACAAGATTTGATAGTAGTTGTACAAGTTCCAATTTTGAGTATACCTCAAATAATTCTTTTAACTTATTTAGATCACAATAATAATATTTAATCGAAATTATACGATGTCTCACCTCTTCACTTACTATCAAAATAATTAGGAAATATTATTTCTTGTCCTTGTTCTTCCATATGGATGTTCTTTATTTTATGTAGGTTTGTTAGGTCTCTTATCTTTGTCTCATTTGTTCGTGATAAATTCTCCTTCATCCATAACATCCAACAAATACCTAGATATGAGAGTATATTTGATATTTTTGGGCCACACTTGTTAATTCTCCTCTCCAATCAACATTTTGTTGATAATGGAGATGGGTAATGCATATTAAAACAGAGCTCTAAGATAAGGTATACATAAGAAAAATATTATAATAATATCTAGTGGAAAAAGGTCTAAAATCACTATGAAGTATCTATTGAAAAACATTCAACCAAACATCAATGTTTCACTTAATTTTTTTAAATTAAAGATTGTTGTATTAAAATATAATATAATTTTTTTCATAGATACGGTTGTGGAGATTATTATAAAAGAGTTTGTGATTGCTTCGAAATGAGGGAAGAATCCTTGAAGGATTTGATAGGATGGGTGAATTTTCCATGGTTTTTTGACATCCCCAAGAGTACCATCAGAAGATATTTCATCTCACTACTGAGTGTTGTACGGGTAGGATGGTTGGTCCTTAGCCCTAACTATTCATGTCCAAATATAAACCACTAACCTCTTGTGTACAAATTCGTATGAGAAGAGGAATGGTTCGACTTGTTCCAAATAAGCATAATGGATGGGTGTAACTCATCAAAAATCCAATATATCCATATTCCCATAAATCTATGGGAGGTGATTTTGAAGGTGGTGACCTAGGAAATGATTTATTCCTGCATGGAGGCATCAATATGCAGAGAGAAGATATCAAGTTGTCTATTTGTTTCCAATGATGGCATGGTTGCAAAAGAGAGGAATTCAATAAGAAAGGGTTAAGAAGATAGTGGGAGGATATTGCAAATGGTCTAGGAAGAACAAATGAGGAGGGATCAAGATGAAAAAATCCATGTGAAGTTTGCTAGAAATGGAAAAAAAATTCAAGAAAAGTGTGACTATGATTCCGAGCACACTACAAAGTAGCTACAGTGACCATACAAGCCATGTAAATGGGGGATATAAATAACTTATAGGATAATAAACATTGGGGAAAAAACATGTACCATTATAGGTCTTACTGTCTCAAGATTACTCAGAAGCAGAGCTCAAACTAGTAAATAGGCATATTTGGTGGGAAAAGCATAATAGATAGATACATATCCAAATTTGAGTGAGAATATAATTCAAGTGGTTATTTGTGGACACCGACCTATTCCACTTGGACCGCCAATGCTATTTCCTTTCAGTTTCGTACTCAAGCACAATTTACTATTTTTTGGTAGTTTTTTAGGTCTTGAACTTCGAGATCCATTTTGAGGCCCTAAACATATTTTGTTTGGAAAATAAGAAAACCCATAGATTATAGAAAGTGTTTGTAGTTAAACATTGTTGTCATTGGATATATCCTTCTAACAAGGTACCATACACATCAAACACATATAATATGCCAAATTTACAACCTCGTGAAGTTGATGTACCAATTAATCCAAAATTTTGGCACTTCATCTCTTGGGGTTAGGTTTTTGGATGTTTATGGTTTTCCCTTGTTTCTAAATAATAAAAAGGCCTTTGAGCCTCATTGTAACATAGTTATATAGGCATGTAGCCTTCACATCTCTTCTCAAAGACAACTACCATCGCCTAACCTAGTTTATTTCCAATTCACATGTAAACAATTTTTTCAATATTTGTTATTAATGAATTGAACTTCAGTTTTCAGTGTAACTCTTTCTTTCTATTTAAATTTGTGTTTCATTTAGTTCTTTCATAAATATAGATCAGTGTATTAGAGCAGTATGTTATTTCTCTATTTTCTGAGCATGTCCCCAATGTGTTCAGAGTATATAGAGTTAGGAATTAAACTGGTTGAACCCTTGCAACACTGGCCTCACCAACTCTAATGGCCTCCCAGGACTGAAGAAACGAAATACAAGGGAGTATTATATCCTTTCAAAATGTTTCTCAAAGAAGCCCTCCATAAAAAGAAATGAGATAATGGATAACCTTTCCTAGACCCTTTGATGAGTATCCGCGGGGGAAGCATCTTCATTCGGAAACCACCTCAAATGTGCCACCCCATTTAAGGTACAATTTAACTTTGACATTCCTATATTTGAAGGAAAAATAGACACATATCTCATAAATAAATGGTTAAATTTTCTCGAAGGATATTTTTCGGTTCATAATTTTCCAATAGGGAAAATATTACTTTTTCACTCCTCAAAGTTCATCCCCATGTCAAGGACTATTGGGAAGCCTACTGTGAGAAAAAGGATGAGAAGGAACCCTCGCTATTTTCAACTGCACCCACTTGGAATTACTTTCGAGACGTCATGAAGAAAAATACTACACTATTGGGAGCTATGAAGATAAGTACATAAAAAGGACCACACTACAGTAGGAAATGGACTAGGATGTGCCAAAGTTCACAAATATTATTCATACCATTTGCACAAAGTTAGGTATCAATGATTCCAAGTAGCATATGGTACTCAATTACTATGGCTATTTGCAGAATTTCATATAAGAAGATATGGATTTCTCGGATATCTTCTCACTTGGTATGACATACTGATATGCTGTCAAGATCGAGAAAAAATTTATATATAGGAAGGGAGACTTTGGATCTATGAATCTAAAGTAGAGAAAAGGCACCTTTGAACTATAGAACAAAGGACATAGCTAGGTGAATGACCGAGGACAACCCATCAAATGCACAAGAGAAGAATAGCACCATGAAGATGAAGAAGGGCATAGGAAAATGATGTGAGTTCCACAGAATCCCCACTCACCACAAAAATGAGTGTCACACCAAGAAGTCACAAGTAGATGAGCTAAAATATTCAAATTCATATGAATGTTTCAACTTTGAGTCAAAACCTATCAAGGGGATGAACAAGGGGAATTAGATTATTGATGCAAAACCTAGTGCCATTGTTGATATTGCCAAGGCCTGGAAGATTGAGCCCCAAGATCCAGAGGAGTGGGAATGTCTCTTCCACTCATAGATGTGGGTGAAGGGTTCTTCGAAACAGTGCATTGTTGAAAATGGGAGCCAAAATAATTTCATCTTAGTTGAGGCCGTGAGGCAATTCCACCTACTAATGACACCACACTTGCAGTCATACACCATCATATGGCTCCACCAAAGTTGATATCCCTGCATCATCTCGTAGCGTCACCTACCCTACATCATCAAGCACTATAAGGATGAGGTGTTGTGTGATGTTTCTCTTGTTGAAGTTTGTGATGTATTATTAGTCCAACCATATTTGTGGAAGCATCATGTTGTGTATGAGTCTAGGCCTCGCATTGTTATTATTAATTTCGGAAGTAAGCTATACAAGATACTGGCGATAGCCCCTCATACTACCATTTCTTTGTTCTCTGCTAAGAAATGAAGATCATCTCCCAGGCTGGGAAAATTGTTTTTTATCTAACTCACTCTCAAACTAAGGGAAATATCATGCCCACATCCATGCCCTCCAGGAATAGTACCTCCAAGAAATATAAGAAAGTGGATAAGGTCGCAAAAAAATGCAAGGACATCTTCTCCTCATCCATAGGGGTACCTTTCCCATAGGGGCTTCACTCAATGAACCTCTTATATATCATGTGCATTCATGACATACTAAATAATACCATTAGTTTGACTACATATTGGAAAATACCTCTAAAAATCACTTTATTTAACTGCCACCAATATGAACCCAACACACATTCCCAATTTAAAAAGGCCCCACCTTCACCAAATATTGTAGGTGTTGTATCTCCTAGAGACAACCCCTGGGACGAGAAAAGGGTCAACTCCTAGGACATATTAGAGGAGTGCTTTGAGAATTTGCTGAGATTTGTGTTGCACTCTGTATTTAATATAATTGGAATTAGATTGATTCAGAACTTGGTTCAATCACCCTTCACCAAGGTAGACTTAAACATACAGACGACACACACAAACAAATATGTATATAGGTAGATATCGCTCATCCCAAGGATAAATGTCCTGATATGGTGGCCAACACACAGTAAAATGTTGCTTAATATTTTTTGTTGTAGTAAAAATGGAGAGAGAGAAAGTAAGGAAGGAATTAAATGCAAAAGGTTGGATAAAATAGAATCCTAAGAAATGAATCCCAGAAGAACTATGGAAGAATAAGGATATTAAAGTGCAGTATTTTTGGAGCACATTTAAGGCTTCTACCTCTATATCTTCATGGGTAAATTTTGTCACAAAATAACACTAGTAAATCTATAATCTCATAGGTACTGTCGAATACAATATAACAATAGTAAATCTGTAATTGCACAAGTACCATTGCTACCATATAACATAAGTAAATTGATAATTTGAGAGTGAAAGCAACATCTTCTTTACACAATTTTAGAGGAAGATAAACATACATGAAATGAGAAAAAAAGGGGAGCACATAATACACATTATTCCGCTTGAAATCACTAGATCTTCTTCATTAACCTTTGAAAATTGAATCCATATCATAGGTCCAGCACAGTTGACATTTGTATCAGAATTAACACCTCATGAATAAGCCATTGAACCAAGAGTTAGAACCTATTCCTGTACACAGAACTCGAAATACCTGCAAAGAAAAATATTGGACCTCTGGGAACAAGATCACTGGAACCGCTTAAATGCATTTCTACCCCTTATTTATTAGGAGAGAGGGAGCTTTGAATAAAATTTACAAAATATCTCAATGGTGCTCTAACTTTATGAGTATGAGGAGATTCTATTTCCCAAATGATTACAATATATTTGATTTCTTCTTTAAAATGAAACAAATTACAAAATAATAAAAAAATGGGAAAATTGAATGATGACCATAGAAAAATATCTCCATACCAATTCCTATGATCGCCTCTGATCAGGTCATGTCACTTCCATGTTGTTCCTCCACAGTGACCAGCCGATATGCTTTTCTCTATCTCCCCTTAACTACTTGAATTCCCCCCTTTCTAGAGCTAGAAGTGATCAACTCTAGCGACATTAGTGGTGCTTTGTAACATAGTTGTAGACCCATCCATCTTTGTTTATATTTTCATTGTAGTAATAGGCTTTATCATACCATAATTCTTATTAAATAACCTTCTGGAAAAATAAATGTTTCAATTCCTATAGCTCCTTTTACATTGGCCCTCTTCCTTTTTATTCCATGGGACTGAGTTTCGTGACTGACGGCTCAATGCTTGGGTGCTAAATCCTTTTTACTCTTGTTGGGGGCCTATCTCCCTTTCTAATTCATTGCTTCTAGGAAAACTAGTACTTATGAAGAATGCTAACCCTCTAGGTTTGGAAGCTACCCTAGTAAAAATAGTTTAAAGCAACTCAATGATTTCTTCTATGTGTAATAGATAAGAGAAAGATAATAGGGCCAACCTAGAACTTCCGCTTAATCCTTTGCTTGATCTCTCTCAACTTTGATAGATCCTGCAACTCCTCCCCGTACTTAACATGCTTGGAGAGTACCCGCGCAAGTATAGCAACAAATAACTGTCAAAGCATCATGATCTATTACATCATAAACTTTACAGAATTAGATATAAAAGGAACAAATGATAGCATCCACAAATGATAACATTCACAATTGCACAATCATATGGAAGAAAACATGAAGAGCTTTATTTAATAGAAAGGAGAATTACAACCCAGTTGTCTGATCCAGCATCATCTTCCTAGCTTCATCCTTCTTCACCCCATGAAATAGCAAGATCACTCCAACAATACAATGCTCTATCCTCAATTACAAACTATCAGCACTTCCTTGCAATTCACAATATTCCAGCCTCTGAATCTCTTGGATGAGGGATCCATTTATAGATGTTTGCAAGGATGTGAGTCATCCATGGGATTTTCTTAGTGTCATTCCACTTGTTACAATGGGTTCCACAAGAGAAGGGATTGGATATTTTCTTAGATCCCTTACTCATCCTTGGGCGAATTCAGAGAGGCAAGTGGCACATGGAAAGTTTGTAGAAGATTCCATGAGCAATCAACTAATAAATGTCCCAGACATTTGTCCATCCTCGCCCATCGTACCCCATAGAAGGCCTAAATCATATGCATCTCACCCTAGAAATGTACCACTCAGTATGCATCACACTTTGCTAGTGGAGCAGTCAATATGGTTCAATTTAGGAAATTTCTTGATGGTTTGTCAGATGGAACTTTTGGGGAATGATGTATTCAGATGACTATGTTATTTTAGTGTATGAAACAACTCTTTTAGGGGTTGATGAGCCCTAACACATTGAAATATAAGTTTGGGGTTGATGTGCCCAAATATGTCTATAACAGTTGCCCCCTAAAGCATGAGATTGTAAATATTCATGTCCGGTGAAATGCTTTATCATGAGGATCCAAAGTTTCGCATTGGAACGTGACTTGCATAAGTTACCATGCAATGCATCATCATAATAATATCTTCATGATCCAGCTGAGGGAGGCATTCCCATACTTAGCTTTATAAATTTCATTTCATGTACATAGATCAGATAGTCGTTTGCAGATACAGACTCGTGATTCTACAGATATATAATCGCAATCCATGGTTAGGATGACCATCTGTGTAGAGCCTTTGTACATTTGATGTTTTTATATCCCTAAATATATCGCAGCCCAGATGGATGAAACTAGATCTGTGGTCTTCAATTCATTCAATCTTCGCTCGATGTACAAGACAATCAATGTGAAGAGATGTTCTGAAGTCGAACATGGAAAGACATCACCTGATTACTAGCCAATGATGTGAGATGTTAACAGACATGAGAGGGATCACCAATAATGATAATGATCCTCAAGGTACTATAGTACAATTCATATGGTGTGAATATATGATTTGATGTCGAACACCACGTCAAATCTTTCAGTCGAAAGCCATTGTTGTCAACCTCTCGCTGGAAGTGAGAAACTTGCCATTGATGTATGCAAGCTTCAAAGCATTGAAAGGGTTGTTTCTAAGTGAACTTCTTGGATAATGAGCTAATGCTAAGAAGAAGCAACTCGCCGTAGGAGGGCCTTGATGTATCCCACATCTACGACATGAAACAAAGCAAATGATTTTTGGAGGTGAAAATGAACTAATGACACAAGGTTCAGGAATGTGGTCATGAAAAAATGAAGGTTGGAGGTATTGCAGTGGATGAGACATTAACTGGATCGTGATTTCTCAACTGAATGACTTCTCTTGAACATGTTGGAGACACTGAGAAGAATTGGTAGCGTTAACCCCAAAGGATGGATGGTATGAAAGACCAATGCTAAGATGATAGGTGAACGGAATAACCCAACCCAACTCAATAATGGAGATGAGGTGAAAGTGTCTTGTTCAAGAGCGACTTGCTACCATAAATTCTTCAAGTTTTTTCCCTTTTTCCCCATTCATTGCTGACCAGTACCTCTTTATTTTTGTCAAGCTTGAGGATGATAACATATGCTTGTTCTATAATTCGCCCTTCGAGCAAAACTGTTGCTATTTAATATTTTAACGAGTCTAGTGATAGTGAAACTCGGTCTCGTCTAGATGGATGAATTTGTCGCTATTTTTTTAACGAGTTTAACAACAAGGATAACTCGGTCTCTCTCATGTTTAGAGAGTTTGAAAAAAGGACGAAAAGAAAACTCCATAAGTTCTTTTTCATAAAGTAATCCCTCAAGTCAGAAAAAGGATAAAATAATATAGGAGGGATGACATTTCCAATACTCTAACAAGCTGGAAAAGGCAAGTGCTCGACAATCTTTTCATATTTAACGAGTCTGAAAAGGGTTTAAAGAGGACTCTATTTTGAGGAACAAGTGCTGTCTAGGGTAGCAACTGGTTCCGGTGACTTTGGAACTTCTTAAAACATGTTGATTTATGTGAAGAGGCTGGCCAATAAGACCACTCATTGTAACTGTTCCTCAAAAAGGGTAAAATAACCAAGTGAAAGCGTATGGTCAGCTGAAGAGATGGTAGTGATGAGATGAAAAAAACCAACACTCAAAAGGCTGACATAATGGCAAATACAAGGGTTTAAAAATTTAAAATGCGTTCATTTTTAGTTAAGCCTCAACCATGGGGAACTATGCTTGGATTCGGTTTCATGTTTACACAAGCTTGAAACAAATAAACTATGCTTGGCTTCAATTTCATTTTTACACAAGCTCGAAATGAAGAAACTATGCTCGAATTGGTTACATGCCCCTGGCATGATGAAAAGGAGAGTCCTCTGTAACTAGATGGAAATCACTGCATTGAGGCACAATGGTTATCCAACACCTCTTTGGCTTCATTCAAATAGACAAAGGTGAATGGTGTGATAGACCAATCACATAACCTACAAGGAAAATTATCTTTACCATTAGGTGCATGCACACCAAGCTTCACTACATTCACCAAAGTAGAATACATATGGCTATTGGGTGGATGGAATGAAGGTTCTTTTAAGATATCAAGTGAAACACCTGTCTAGGATTTTACGAGATCTAATCAGAGATTCGACTTTGAAATTGGGACCTTGTTTCATGTTTAAATGAGCTTAACACAAGACAAGGAATTATGCTCACATCCTTGGTTTCATTTTTTAATGGGGTTGACACAAGACAACTAACTATCCTCATATCCCTTGATCACAACTCATAAGTGGTCATGAAGGAGAGATCTGGTTCCGATGCCCCTAGTACATAATGTACAACATCACTGAATTAATCGTTAGTTGATGTAGGTGTGGAACAGGTTTCCACATAATTAACCTGTGGTGAGGATGATACCATTGGTACATAAGGACCATTTAGGGAAGATGGTTGACTGGGAGCCATTTTTGGACCGAGAAATGAAAGCTGGTCAACAGTGACAATCGTGCCTTCATGCGGGAAACAAATCACTCGAAAGAGTGTTGAAACAATAGCTCCCATGTGATAAACATAGTCACGCCCAAGAAGTAAATTGTAATCTAAAGGTCCTGGGACTATCATCACATTCAGATAAATGATTTTTCCTCCCAAAGTGATAGGTAACTGAGGAAGGATCCCTAACAGTCAACTGGTTCCTTTGTTAAAGCCCAACAAATTCTATGTAACACGCACAAGTGGTGGTGAACCAAGTGCTTGCCAAGCAGTTGAGGAAAGGATACTCATTGATGCACCTTCATCTATAATAGTGCCAGATACAATCATTTTACAAACTTGTACTATGATCTGGAATGGCACACAAGAAGGAAGGCAGGAACCTACCAATCGATTCTAATCAAAGGAAGTGACTAGACTACTTGGAGGGGGTACCATAGAAATGGGAGTTTCCTCCTATCTTGATGGAATAGGTCGAGTTCCCCCAAGCCCATTTGAATCCGAGGTAACAAAAAGAACTTGAGTGGTATGATTTTCACTGTCTTCGGGAAAGGTACAATTAGCTGAATGTGAAATCGGGTCAACCATTACCTCAACCTATTGATTTGGATTGGGTATAGACTCATAGGATTCACTTTCAGAGAGAGTGGTTCCAACTGACAGTTGATTTTGGTCAGTCGGTTTATCAACTAGTGAAGGATTTAGGGAGGTTTCCAGTAACGAGATGAAAGTCACTATGATGAAGCAGGATGGTTATCCAACGCTTTTTTGGCTTCATCCAAAAAGGGACAAAGGTGAAAGGAATGATTACTTTCACATAACCTACATGGAATCCTTACCTTTCCCCTCTGTCCATGAACTTTACTATCACTAGTTGATGGTCTGCTACCAACATGATTTCCAGAGGTTGATGACACAGGATGGTGTGAACGGGAGGACCATTCTTTCAAGATCCGAGGAAAATAAGGACAATTTCAATGAAAATGGTCTCCCGCATGAATTATGCATGGATATTTGACTTTGTGAGGCTTAACGAATGGATTTTGATCAGATGTTGCATTCAGAGCAATGGTTGCCTGATTGCCCCTTTGCTAAATTGGCTTCTTCTTATTCTTCTTCTTCCCTTTCTTCTTCTTTCTTAGCCACCTGGTTTCTAGTACCAATACTTTCACCAAGCGAAGAGGAAGAAGGGGAGGAAGAAACAAATGAGGAAGAAGGCAAAGGGTCAACTTTAGGATCAACTGGAGGTTGATTTTGTCCAGTTGGAGGTGTACTCGATTTCATAGATGTCTCGACATTTTGAACTGAGGATGTTGAAAACAGCCATACAAGCAGGCCAATGGTAAGTCCTGGAAGGGATAATGTAGCCATATAAAGAGCACGAGTATTTCCAAAAGAAGGAAAAGGAGTAGGATTCCCATCAAAAGGGATTCCTTTATCAATGGACTCCAGATTTGTCGTCATATGAACCTAAGATCAACTAAGGAATAAGGATGTTATTCACAGTCAATTAATTTTAATGACATTTTGGACACAACTTTTCTTTTTCAGTTTTTAAGAGTCAAGAAAAAGCTAAAGATGGCTCTAGTCTCCTTCAATTTTTAATTAGCCTGAAAGGACAAGTGCTCAGATGTACCTTTTCTTTTAAAGAGTCAAGAAGGAACGAAAGTGACTACTCTGGAAAATATAGATGGAGGGATTACCAAACAAATCACAAAACTACAATATACATCTTGGTGATAAATTAAAATGAAATTACCAAGGACTTATGTATGGCAGTCAATCTTCCCGAATGTTGTGTTCAGTGCATTGCGATTAATAAGGTAGCAGAATTAGTTTCCTATGGATAAAGGATTTAAGCCTGTTGTGGTCTCCCAATATATACGCGACGGTACACGAGCACAAGTCTGTGCTAGCAGTCGTCGTATGAAGGAGGAGGAATCACCCAACCTTCAATGAAAACGATAACCACTAGTTTTAATGATGCCAGAACACGTCACTAGCCTAGACCTCTATATATGTTGCGTTAAGTTCCAAAGCATTGTTAGGTTCATTGAAATTCATTTTAAAGTTGATATTGTTTAGAGTTTTCCTTTCAATGGTTCACCACGTGATGATGATCTAAAATTCCTAAAATGCAATCTACAATGATAAACAATCTTTATTTATTTGAGCAATAAAAATCCTAGCTACTAGGGAAAGAAAATAACGGTGCTTTTAAGAAAAGAGCAAAGAGCACACACTAGTGCATTCCCCTAAATCATCTTTTCATACACAAATCAAAAAATGCTAAATGCAAATGCATGTATTTTTTTTTCACTTTCCTTTATGTGAAAAATGCCAAAAGGAAAACTAAATGCAGCAAAGATCTAAAATATTTCACTCAAAATGACATTTTCGACAATTTCTTCTTCAAAAGAGAAAGGAAGACTAAAAAATAACACTTTCAATTTTGAAAAAAAATGCTTTCAACACTTCGAATGTAAACAAATCAAATCAAATGCATCAAAAAAGTTTCAATCGATTATCTAGTGAAGGAAGAATTTATGACACTTCTCTTTTCAACAAAAAACAACAATTACGACACTTTTTGTACCAAAGCAACAAATCAATTTGAACAACTTTTCGACAAAGGATTGTAAATGTGGAACAAATCGACAAAAAACATTCACTAATCATAATTTAATTGAGGGTGATCTAAGTGATACAAGTAAGTTTCAGTAAAGAGGCACTCTTCATTTGCAGCAAAACAACCAAATAAAACTGAAAACAAGGTTAAAAAACCTTCAATTTCTAGATGGAAAAAGAGTTCAGTCAATCATCGCACCTAGGCTTCACAGAAACTGAGATGCATCGCACTTACTGCACTCGGGAGGTGTGATGCTTACTGAGTGACAGTGGAAGATAATGTGATGGTCTAGGGAGCACAACTAAAATGGGTTTTGGCTCAATTGTGGAGCTGTTTTCAATGAGTTAAGGTGGGTTTTGATGAACAATGATGAGCAAAGTATGATGGAATGTCTTGAGAGGTTACTAAGCTACCAAAAGGGCATCTAGATGTGCTTTCAAGTCAAATGTTCAATTCATAAACTATACCAGAGATCGATTGAAGCAACATTCATCTACTATGCAATTGCAAAGAAAGAGAAATTTGAAGGCTACCGGCTGACTTCAGACTCTATCTATAGTTTATAAAACAAACAATAACAACAAACAAACATCCATTCTCTCCCTAGTGGAATTGCCAATTTGTTTCTAGGAAAACTAGTATTCCTAATGAATGTTAGCCCTCTAGGTTTGGCAGCTACCCTAGAAACAACAGTTTAAAGCAACTCAATGATTTCTTCTATGTGTAATAGATAAGAGGAAGATAATAGGGCCAACCTGGAACTTCCGCTTAATCCCTTGCTTGATCTCTCTCCCCTCTGATAGATCCTGCAATTCGTCCCTGTACTTAACACGCTTGGAGAGTACCTACCCAAGTACAGGAACAAAGAACCATCAAATCATAGTGATCTATTACAAAATAAACATTATAGAATCAGATATATAACGAACAAATGATAGCATTCACAAATGATAACATTCACAATTGCACAATCATATCGAAGAAAACTTGAAGAGATTTATTTAATAGAAAGGAGAATTACAACCTAGTTATCTGATCCAGCATCATCTTCCCAGCTTCAATCCTTCTTCACGTCATGAAATAGCAAGATCACTCCAACAATACAATGCTCTATCCTCAATTACAAACTTTCAACACTTCCTTACAATTCACAATATACCAGGCTCTTGATCTCTTGGATGAGGGATGCATTTATAGATGTTTGCAAGGGTGTGAGTCATCCATGGGGTTTGATTAGTGTCATTGCACATGTTACAATGGGTTCCATAAGAGAAGGGATTGGAGATTTTCTTAGATCCCTTACTCATCCTTGGGCGAATTCAGAGAGCCAAGTGACATAAGGGAAGTTTGTAGAAGATTCCATGAGAAATCAACTGACAAATGTCCTTAACATTTTTCCATCCTCACCCATCACACCATATAGAAGGCCTAAATAGTATGCATCATACCCTGGCAGTGTACCACTCAGTATGCATCACACTTTGCCAATGGAGCAGTCAGTATGGTTCAATTTAAGCAATTTTTGGATGGTTTCTCAAATTTAACTTTTGGGGAATGATGTATTTAGATGACTATGTTCTTTTAGGGTATGAAACAACTCTTTTAGGGGTTGATGATCCCTAATACATCGACATATAAGTTTGGGGTTGATGTGCCCAAATATGTATATAACATTCGTGCTTCACCCTTATTTCTTTGGGTGGTCATGATCAAGTGCCACCACATATCAAAGCCCCTTCACCACTTGAAATTTTCCAAATTAGTATTTACACAGGAGTTATGATATTCGCATCCTCAATATGGCCCATAATACTTAGGTGTTAAATCTTCCCTTGGCTCTAGGTTTTGTGGATCTCTCATGACCATGTGCTAGTCTGCATCAGAATTCCTCTTCATTGGAAGTTTTCAAATTAAGAAATAGCATTGGAGTTACGAAAAACTCTACTTCCTATGAGCTCATAGCTCTTGGTGCTTGGCCTTAGCTCTACACCCTTGGTTCTCTAGAGTTCCCATGATTGGGAACCAGATAATATCAAAGGTCCTATTCATCAATTTTCTTTTAAAAAGGGAATTAAAAAGAGTTTTGATGCCTTCAACCTTCAATATTCCTTGTTGGCACTTAGGTTCTCTTCCTGCTCTAACCATCGATTCTTTTGATTCTTCATAACCAACTGGCACATGATTTGCAGTGCATTCCATCAAAGGTTCTTCCAATAAGAATTAAACTAAATTTTTGTTGGCCTTTCCATATGAAATTATTTATAACGCTTGGCTTCTTGGCCTTGGTCCAAGAGCTTAGTTATTTTAGTTCTTTGAGACCAATTTCTAGCATATATCGAAGGCCCTCTCATAGAAAGATTTTCAATTTAGAATTAAAATTTGTTTCTGATGGCGACCATCCTCCAAAATTCTATCTTAGCACCTAGGCTCTCTGCCTAATTTTGTGCCCTCGGTCCCTTTGTTTTTCCATAACTAGGTTCCATATAATATCAGATATCATCTCATTGGAAGATTTTTCAAACGCCAATTAAAACAGAGTTTCAACGGCCTATTCCTCTGAAATATAGACCTCCAAAGTGATGTAGTGCTAACATCCTCATCTCCATGTGGAACCTTATAGGTAGTGACACATGTCACCTATATTTTCCCCTTTAGGCCCTTAAAAATGCCAAAATTGATTGTCATGTGTTCCCCATGCTTGCATGTCATGTTGATGTCATTAACCATGTCTACATTTCAAGACCAATCACCAGCTTCCAGGTGTCTTCGTTCGAGGAGAGAGAAACGGTCCCTGGGGTCTTTGTATTTTCAAAGTTCTCCTTCGTATTTCCCATTCCTCCATGTTTTCGACACTTTCTAAAGAGACGTATTTGTTAAGGAGTTCTAAAACTCCGATGTTCTCATGGTATATGCTCTGAGGTCCCGCCTTGTTCTGTGCTTCCTAGTCCTTTCGATGTTTTGTGACCGAATCCTAGCCTAAATCAGAGTCCCTCTTCATTTTAAGTTTTTCAAAAAGGAATTAAAAAGATTTCTAATGCTTTCAATCCTCCAAAAATTTACCTTCGATATGCCTTCCTGCCAACCTTCTTGATATCGGGCTCTGATGAGATCAGGTCTCAAGCTTTGGTAATCCTCTTTATATTTTAGCTTTCCTTTTGGCTTTGAGACTCAGGCTTTTGATTTTGGCCTCCTCCCTCTGATTTTAGCTTCCAATATTTTCTCTCCTCTTTGAACTTTTTTCACTTAGGCTCTCCCTTTTTGGTCACCATTTGACATCATTTGACACAATTGCAAAAAGGTGTAATAGGTGACAACATTAGCTCCAACTGGGGACAGTGCCTTGCTAGCAAGGTGTTGAGAACTTATAGACCAGTAACCTTCACCATTGGGCATGAAGTCAAAAATATATTGAACCTATAAAACCAGAAAAGCTTTAGGGAACTTTATTTATTGGGATTCATTTCCTCATAATATTGAAATGAAGAACTATCACTCCTATAAACTGGAAATTAAATGCTCCCCTGGTGAGCTTATTTATGTGCAACTCCTACTTATGTACAAGTTACAATTCACCCAAGTGAAGATAATATTCCAATTATACCATCTCAACATCTGAGTGTTGGACCTTATGCCATCCTTCTCTAGAAATTCAACAACTAAAACAAGCATGTACCACATAAAACTTTGGAAGAAAAATTTGATGTGCCCCCAAACTGATATTTGATGCTCTACTCTTTTAATATCCTCCAAGAACCTTCTATTGGGCTTGCAATTGATGCATACTATTGTAGTATACAGAAATATGCCATGTAGTTAGCTACTTGATCATAGAACTAATGATAAAAATTTATAGTTGTCTCCCTTTCTTGAACAGTTTCCAGGAATGAATATTTATGCAACAGGAAACCACAGACACTTCTCGGATCTTCAACTTTTGGCTCCTCTTAAAGAAGTCATTCCTGGTAATATTATCCCCACTTGTTGGTAAGAAAATACCTCTGAAAATATGCAACATTCACATCCTCCTTTGAATCATCTCAATCATAGATCAAAGAATCTTTATCGAATTTAATACTAGCTTCTTGAACTTGTTCTCCATTTGAAGGAGGTGATTCATAAACTTGGGCCTCTTTGTTAACCTCATGGTGGGCCTCCTAATTTTTTGAAACTTACCATGATTGATACTATTGTGAGCTTTCATCACTCAACTCCCCATCGGAGTCATACAAATCATATGAAGGAGAATCATCAAATTCAGTAGAATAATATCTCTAAGGGTTTGTTTTCAGTTTGACAATGTCTCCTCCTTCCCTTTCTTGATTGCTTGGTAGTGCTTCTTGATGAAATTATATTTTTTCTTGGAGTTGAGACCCACAAATATCTTCAGCAGCATCATTAATCTCATAAATATTTTCAACGTTAAAATGTTCACAACAATCCTCAAACAGGCCACCTCGTGGATATAATCTTTTGCAAAAATGATTAAATGCTATGTGAAAGTTCTTTAAGGAAGACATGCTGCCATGAGGTATTATTTTGTACCAAGCTCTAGCATCTTCATCTAAAGAATACATGAAATTTTTCATTTTCACATCTTCAAGAACAATACCCTTCTATTCCATGCGTTCATGAAATTCCTTGAGGCATTGGTTTGGGCTTCCATCTGTGCTTCCACTAAATGTAGGAAAATAAACAACCCATTTGTGATATGTAGGAACATGATGAGGATAACCAACCACAGAAGAAAAATCCAATGGGGCAAATGTGTTGGCCAAGAATGCAGGAAGGGCCCTTTTGAAAACCCCTTTAGGTGAGTGATCTCAAGGTCAAATGTAGGGGAAGTTTTCTTCTATTTACCATTAGAGCGAGTATGAGGTCCCTTGGAAGCTCGCATGACCAAATAAATATATAGACAATGGATTCTTTGGGGTGAGAGATCTTCAACCCAAACTTCCATTTCTCACCTGAAGGAGGGAATGTAAAACTTGTCATACCCAGGGAAAAATATTATGATTCATTCTCTGACAATGGTGCCAGAAGATGTTTTAGCTCCTAGAGACAACCTCTATGTTGAGGAAAGCGTCAGTGACTAGGACATATTAGAGTATATCTTTCAGTATTTGTTGAGATTTGTGTTGCACTCCATATTTAATATAATCGGAATTAGATTGATTCATAACTTTGTTCAATCACCCTTCACCAATGTAGAATTAAACATACACATATATAGGTAGGTAGATATAACTCATCCTAAGGATAAATGTCCTTATATGGTGGCCGAAACATAGTAAAATGTAGCTTACTATTTTTCGTTGTAGTAAAAATGGAGAGATAAAGTAAGGAAGGAATTCAACACATAGGGATAGATAACTAAAAATCCTAAGCAACGAATCCTAGAATAACTATGGAAGAATAAGTATATGAAAGTGCATAAATTGTGGAGTGCATTTAAGGGTTCTAGCTCTACATTTTCATGGGTACATTCTATCACAAAATAACATTGGTAAATTTGTGATCTCATAGGTACTATTGGCTACAATATAACACTAGTAAATCTATAATTTCACAGGTACCATTCTACCCTATAACATAAGTAAATCCATAATTTGAGAGTGAAACCATCATCTTCTTTACACAATTACAAAGGAAGATAAACATACATGAAATGAAAAACAGAGGGGAACACATACTACACATTACCCTGCTTGGAATCACTAGATTTGATTCATTAAGCTTTGAAAATGGATTCCATATCATAGGTCCAACACATTTGACATTTGTATAAGCATCAACACCTCATGAACAAGCCATTGAACCAAGAGTTGGAACCTCTTTCTGTATGCAGAACTCGAAATACCTACAAGATAGATTTCAAACTTCTAGGAATGGGATTTTGCAACCCCTTAAATGAGTTTCTTCCCCTATTTATAAGGATATGGGGATATTTGAACAACAGATACAAACTATCTAAGTGATTCTCCAGTTGTCTGAGCATGTGGAGGTTTTTCTGCACAAATTATTACAACAAATTTGATTCCTTCTTTAAAATGCAACAAATTACAAAATAAAAAAACATGGGAAAACTGAATGATGACCACAACAAAATATCTCCATGCCAATTCCCTTGATCGCCTCTGATTAGCCCATGTCTATGCCACAGTGATCCTCTGCAGTTAACGGTCAATATGCATGTCACTTTCTCACCTTAACTACTTGAATTCCCCCTTTCTGGATCTGGAAGCGATCAATTGTGGTGGCATTAGTGGTGCTCTATAACATAGATGTGGACCCATACATCTTTGGTTATCTCCATGTTGTATTATCAGGCCTTATTATATCGTAATTCTTATGAAATAAATTTCTGAAAGAATAAATTTTCGATGTCTTTAGCTCATTTTCGATTGGCCTTCTTCATGTTTATTCCATGAGACCGTGAGTCATTACCTCAGGCTCAATGCTTGATTGCTAAAGCCTTTTTGCTCTTGTCAGGGGGCCTATCTCCCTTTGTGATTTGTGCTTCACCCTTGGTTCTTTGGATGGTCATGACTAAATACCACCATATATCAAAGCACCTTCACCATCCAAACTTTCCAAATTATAATTTACACAGGAGTTATGATATTTTCATCCTCGATACAGCCCATAGCACTTGGGTGCTAAATATTCCCTTAACTATGGGTTTTGCGGATATCTAATGACCATGTTCCAATCTGCATCAAAAGCCATTTTCATCAGAAGTTTTCAAATTAAGAATTAACATTTGAGTTACAAAACCTACTACTTCCAATGAGCTCATAGCTCTTGGTTCTCAACCCCAGCTCTGCACATTTAGTTCTCTAGAGTTCCCATGACTGGGCACTATATAATATTAAAGCCCATCTTCATCATAATTTTTTAATAAAGGAATTAAAATGAGTTATGATGCCTTCAACCTCTGATATTTCTACTTATAACTTATGTGCTCTACCCAATCTATGCACTAGATCCTTTTGAGTCTTTATAACCAGCTGCCACATGATTTTAAAACTCCTTCCATCATAGGTTCTTCTAATAATAAATAAACTAAAGTTCTGGTGGACTTTCCCTCTGAAATACGTTATAACACTTGGGTGTTTGGCCTTGGTCTAAGCCCTTAGTTGTTTTAGGTCTTTGTAACCAAGTGCCAACATATATCGAAGCCCCTCTCATAGAAATGCTTTCAATTTAGAATTAAAATTAAGTTTCCATGGCAACCATCCTCTGAAATTCTATCTTAGCACCTAGGCACTTTGTCCAATTCTGCGCCCTTGGTCCCTTTAGGTTTCCATGATTGAGTGCCATATAATATCGGAGCTCATCTCATTGGAAGATTTTTTTAATGATAATTAAAATAGAGTTTTGATGGCCTCTTCCTATGAAATGCAGACTTCTGAAGTGATGTCATGCTGACATCCTCATCTCCACGTGACGCCTCCTAGCTAGTGACACGTGTCACCCATATTTCCCCCTTTAGGCCCTCAAACTGCCAAAACTAATTGCCACATGTCCCCCATGGTGCCATGTGATGATGACGGCATCATCCATGTTTGCTATTCGGGACTAATCACCAGTTGTTAGGTTTCTTCTTCAAATGAGAGAGCAAAGCTCCCTGGGGTATTTTGATTTTCAAAGGTATCCTTTGTATTTCCCCTTCCTCCATTATTTCGACACTTTCCAAAGAGATGTATTTGTTAAGGAGTTCTGAAACTTCAATATTCCGATGGTATATGCTCTGAGGACCCATGTTGTTTTGTTCCCTGTGGTCCTTTGGAATGGTTTTCGATCAAGTCGCAACCTAAATAAAAGCCCCTCTTCATCGTAGGTTTTTTAAAAAGGAATTATAAAGAGTTATGATGCTTTCAATCCACCGAAAAATTGACCTCCAGTGTGCCTTCCTATCAACCTTCCTAATATCAAGCTTCGATGTGATTGGGTCCCGAATTTTGGCACTCCTTTTTATATTTTGGCTTTCCTTTCAGATTTTAGACTTAGGTTTTGATTTTTTCCTACTCCCTGCAATTTTGGCCTCCAATATTTTCTCTCCTCTTTGACATTTTTCCACTTAGGCTCTCCCTTTTTGGCTAGGTGAAAAAAATAGGTATCCTTTTTCATTAACATTTTTTATACCCCTTTATATTTATATCCCTTTATTTTCAATAATAATGGTAAGAATATTTAGTACCTATAAAGAATAACCTAAATATTGGGTTGAAAAATCTTGAAAGTTTTAATGAAAAGGTGGTAGATATAAGTTGGTTGACTTACAAACGTATATTGTGGAAATATTGAATGAAAAATACATAGATCTTAACTCTCAATTTCATCTATCTTCTATCGAATACTGAAAAAGATATACTACAACCATTCAAACAAAACTTCGACAACCAACACAACAATGCAACTTTCATCTCGCTTATAGAATAAGAAGAGGAGAGAAAGTATAATGCATATGGACACATGAAAAATCCTAACTGGTTAGAATTTTTCAAATTATAGCCCTAATTTGATCACATAGTGTACCATAGTTGCATGGTAAGAGTGCCAAGTAAGTGTGTCTCCATCAAAACATGATCTAGAGCATGAAAGCATGAATCCCTTCCTTGAGATTTTTGTCCTCTACCTAAGATGGGAATTTCTCATGCAGAAGTATTCTAACTGACTAGGGATTTGCACCTTTTTAGTAAGAATACATTATGCATGCTAAAAATAACAAAATAAAATTTCTAATATTAAAAAAACTCTATCGAAAACTAAAATTTATGAATTATAAACAACATTTAAACTTGAATTAACTGAAGGTGTGACATGCATGCCCTTAGCATCAATGCACCCTCTTCGAAACAATAGTCTATTTCAATGTATCCTATGGAATTCATGTGACCTCTACCAAGAAATATTATGTATCACTATCTCCTTCACTTTCATTCAACATGTTTGTCATTGATGTAAGGAAAGGGTGAAGGTGTCGTATTTTTTGCCTTCTCTACTATCCCATCATTGGGAGGATCAGTAGCATAGAAATAGGTAAAAAATCTTCATACGTGCATTAGACATAGATCATAAAGGTATTAGTAATGTGATGCATGTCTATTTTTGAGAAAGGTTTCTTCTAAGCGGGAGCAGAAATAGGAAGCGGGAATGGAAATAAGAGTAGGGAGTGGCATTTTCAAAATATCCCCGGTCAACAGTGATTTTGGGTGTGAATTTATAAAATATATATTTAAATATATTTTGATGCATATATGTCAAAAAATTATGTAGAATGATGAATTTGTGATTAAAATAAACATAAAAACATGGATTAAACCATATAACATCATTCATCTAGTAGTTATAATATTCATCAACCAAAGGTCCAAAAATTGCAAGTTCTCATTTATATAGCATATACAGGTGCACATAAGCAAAATAACATTGAGTGAAATCCATCTCTGAACTTAAAATACATCAACAAACAAATAGGATCTAGATGGCATCTAGCATCAAAAAAAATCATGCTACATCAAATACCTACATATCATCCAAATCATTGCCTATATTGGGATCTTTGTCATTAATATCACCCTCTAAGAATTAACATAAGATAGAAAAATTGTAGCATGTCAAGAAAAAAAAATTGAGTGATGGATACATTTTTAGTAGGGCCATAATAGAGGAGTTCGAAAACCAATGTCATCAACATCAACGTACATAGAGGGCTTCGTGTTACTGATTAAATATGAGTTCCATACCTTCGTACATGATAAAATCCAATGGAACTATTGTAATCCCCCCAATCCTGAAATCCTGAAAATTGATAAGTATGTTGGATTTTGAGTGAGAACTAAAATTATAATTTCTCCATATGAAATCTAATGAGGTCGGAACTATTCTCAAACACCTTGAGTCATTTCGTGGTAATGTTAAAAATTTAAGTAAAAGGATGAAAATGAAAGATAAAGGAGAATGTCACTTATACTTTAAGAATTAGACATTACCATGAATATTATACTAATACTAGGGACATAGTCTTGAATATTAGGCTACTATGGACCTAATATTACTATAGTGTTTTCTTTCTCCCTCCCACTCTCGATACTCCCACGATACTCCTGAAAGTATATTTTTGTAACTTTCTTGTTTTTTGACTCCGCATGGCCAATGTAGTGTATAAATGATAGCTTATCATACACATTGTTATACAACATATAAAAACCCTTTACCCCCTGTTATATCCTCAATATATTATTTCATTTTTTCCTCATTTTTTATGTCCCAATATGAACACATATGATATGGTATTTCTTTGTCAATGAAGCCCCTATGACCTTTGCACTGTCAGGTCAAGAATTCGATCGATCTAACTCCTAGAGCACCTACCAAAAGGTCAATATATCAACACTTTATTCTAGAAAACTAAGAAACCAAGTGGAAGATCTACGAGTTGCTACAAAATGGGTACATATGACCAAGTTCCTCGCCTTATGGGAGCCTGATTGTACTCGCACAAAAGAAGGATGGGACCTACAGAATATGCATTTATTATCATGCACTAAATAAAACCATTCTTAGGAACACGTATCTAATCCCATAGATTGATGGCCTTCTTGACTAGCTCATGGGGGCAAGTACTTCAGCAAGATTGATTTGAACTTTGTTTATGACCATGTTGCAGTAGAACCCACAGATGGATGGAAGACTACCTTCAAATCTATCAAGGGCCTTTTTCAGTGATTGGTCATGGATTTTAGGTTGAAGAATGACCCTGCAACTTTTATGAGGGTACTGGATGATATCTTGTGGCCCTTCACCAACTCGTTTGTTGTTGTATATTGGGCGACATCCTCATCTTCAATGAAAGTTGGGAAGAGTACTTGCAACACATTAAACATGTCCTTCAAACCCTATGTAAACACAATTTATGTGCCAACTTGGAGAAATACACCTTGGGCATGAACTAGGACCAATATATGTGTTACATCATTGATGAGGAAGGCATGCATGTGGATCCAGCTAAGATCCAATTCATTTGGGACTGGCCAGCCCTCACCACTCTAATAGATCTGCGTAGCTTTCTAGGCCTTACTAGTTTCTATCCAAGGTTTGTGTTGGGCTTTTCTCATATCACTTGGCCTTTGAGTTAAGTTACTAAGGGCGAAGAGAAAGTGACCTTTTTTGTTTGAATGCCAACAGAAGGCATTCATTGAGCTGAATTACCACCTTTTATCTACACCAATACACACAGTAACATATTTGCAACAACCATTTGAAATTGAGACAAATTCCTCTGACTATGTGATTGGTGAAATTCTCACCCAATAAGGGCTTCTAGTGGCCTTTGACATTGAGACACTCTATGATACAATTTGGAAGTACCCCACCTATTATAAAGATAGGTATTCCATCGTGTAGGGTTGTCGATAGTGGAAACATTACATTTTGTGGAAGGGTAAAATCATCCCCATAGATCACCGACCTATTCAATCTATAAAGACACAAGATAAGTTATAGAATGACTATCATTAGAAATGGTTCACACATTTACAACAATTCCTACTAAATATTAAGTGTAAGAAGGGAAGAACCAATAATTTTGTAGTTTCCTTAGTCAGCCACTAGTTTTGGCACTAACCACTGTTCTCGAATCTTATGGGTACAAGACTTTTGGATGGACACAAATTTACAAAAATGATCTAGAATTTTCCACCACATACAATATGTTGATGGATGGTAAGCCAGTTCTGTACTTCAACCTTCAAGATGGACCCTTACACCACTTGGGTGTAACACCCTCCTCGCACATCTACCCAAGTAACTGACCAACGAGGGTAAACATGTGACAAATAGTTATTATGATATGATTCAACTCCCTATGTATCAGTTAAGGAAGTGGAACCAACGGAACACAACCAACCTTACCTTCCACACATGCAATAGAACCGCCAAGAGACATCCAACCCATCCAGGTTACCAACCCATCAAACCAAATGACATTTTGTTGCATTAAAGCCTCAATTTCTCCCTTGACATGGGCATGCATACGACTGGAAACCTCCAGCCACTTCCACAACAAGGCATTCATGTCACTAGGGACATTTCCATGTAGTTCTATGCCAGTGACTACAAATTTTGTGCCATTGTTTTAGGGCCAGGACTCTGGCCATTGCCCAAAAATCCATGAAACTTCTAGAAATAAAACTTAGCATCAAAATATGCTACAAATGAAAATACCTGCACAAGGACTTGAATATACCCCTTCTAGCCATGACATGATGTTTTTTCAAACATATCACAAATATGCATTCTACAGGTTACAACAACATATATGATCATAGGGGTATCACACTTATCTAAGAATGACTAAGAGGCATTATTTCATCATCACAATAACTGCATTACCATCTATTAAGCCATATATTCATTGTACATTGAGTGATTAACCAAAACATCATGACAGCCATAAATTTTCATTGTCATAAAACTCATGGATAACTGACATATAACCAACAAAAATATCAAGGATTTAATAACCAAATATAAACTAGTATATTTATCCATAAAATGCCAAGGAGAATATCTTATTGATGATTACATAAGCTGACCAGGTATGGGACTTCTAAGAACCACCCAACCATAAACTAGGTTAAACTAAATATTTCTTTTAACCAATCACCTCCATGCCATATTCCAAGCATGAATGTGGGATCTCATAAAACAAGTCAACCAAAACCAAAACAGGTATTTCAAAGACCAAACAACCTTGAGCCTCAACCATTGATTCCACCTCACAATCAAACATCACTGACCATGACCAGATTGGTATCTATCCAAGTTATCTAGGGCTCTATAGCATTTCTTCTAGCCAAGGCTTCAAGGACTAGTCACTTAACCCATAACTGTCATTAGCATTCCAGATTGTTTTTCTAACCAGGGATTCCAGGACTAGTAACTCAACCCACCAAGGGATTCCATCACATTTTTCAAACCAAGTATTCCAAGATTAGTAATTCAACCCAAGATGTTACAAGGCTTCCAGATAATTTGTCTAACCAAGGCTTCCAGGAACTAATAACTCAACCCACAACCAAAGGAACAAAAGAACCAACTGGAAAACAAAAGTACAAACCACAACACCATGTATATCTAGGAAATGGAAAGGCTAGGTAAAACCATTGTTAATCTAGGCAATCCTCCATGCCAATGACATATCATAACCAAATAACTACATGCATATGCCATGCATGCCATAACTAGAAAGGAAATCATACATCCAACTCAGTACCTGCAAGCAAAATATATTATAGTTTTTTATCCCGATGTCCTCTTTCACTTTCCTTATTTTCCTTTTCCTTCTTGCTCCAAATCCGAAGTGTGCCACACTCCTCCAATAGTTCTCTAAGGAAATTATAAGTGTCCAAGAGTATGAGAGAGAGAGAGAGAGAGAGAGATGAGAGCTCCAAAACTGAACTAATAAAAAAACCATGAACTAGTCCTCATAATACTTTCATAATGAGGCCTTTATTTTTTTCATTTCCATTATTTTCCTTCATTTTCCTCCTCACATCCAATATGTGACCTTTCACCTCCCTTTTCTACTAATTTCAATTGTTTTCATAAATAAAATGTCAATTAATGCCTCATTCCTTTCTAAAGACTTTGCCATTTCCTTTTCAAAACTCCTTAGCCATAAGAAACTGAAGTGACACCCCACTAGGATGTTTTTCCCACCATTCAACTTGGAATACATGTCCCATGACCTTGGTCTTATATTTTTTCATGAATTTTTAACTAAGGTTGTTATAAAACCCTACCCCTTGGGGGAACATGGTCCTCAATGTTTAATGACACCCACAAACTAGTAAACCTGTAAAAACAAAACATACTACCTATGGAGCTTTATAATACAACTCGTAATTGGAGTATTTACAATGAAATAGTGTTGAAAACATAAGAACATACCTCTTACTAAAGCTTTACAACGTAGCTCATTACGGTATTTACAATAAAAACCAAATATACTCATGCATAATTTCTTGAACCAGAAAATAACCATAGTATCTATGGATCCTCATAAATCTAGCTGGATACAATATTTACAATAATATACACGTATATACATATGCAAAATTTCTCAACCAAAAAATAAAAGGATATGATGCCCACATCTTCTACAAGAGAATCCAGAGACACACCTCAGCCCTCAAAAGTAGTACCTTGATTCAAATATTTCCCAAGAAGTCGAGAATCCACTGTCAAAATCAAGTCTACATCCAATGTCCAGCACTACAATCCTACACCACTTGTCCACTCAGTAAACAGTCACCGACTCAATGTTCCAAGGTGCACTCCCAATGTGCATCTGATTCCATCTGGAAATGCTAATGACAAAAAAAATAATCTATCCTCAGACTTCCCTTCTCTACTACAAAGTCCCTCAAAAAAATCCATTCACCTCCTTCGATGCAGTCACACACCTTCCAAGTTTCATTGGCTTCCCCTTCTTTGCTACATAATCCCTTGGGTGGCCCATCCGTTGGCAAGGTTTCTTGGCATCAAAGATCTGAAAACCAAGACATATCCCTACCTCAAAACCATCATACCGGTCATAGCATGCTCATGGAAATCAATGGAAACTATTGGGTACCAATGTCCCATAATGGCCCTGCTCTTGAGGTGCTTTACAAACATATTGTTTCTTGTTCCAATTCCTTTTGATGTTGTTGCTAATGCTTGCATTCAATTTCAACCACCCAACTGACCATGTTCATGCATTTCTATAAGAAGCACATAATTTCCATTAGATTTAAAATAGATTGAATTGAATTCAAATAACATCTCATCAATAGCACGTCAATAAGGTACACTTGGAATTTTGTTCACTTCTTGTAACAACAAGTCAAACTGGTACTTGACCAGATCATTATGTATAAACATATCACATCTAGTTAGCTCGAAACACAACCCTCATAGATCAAAATCATGAATCACATACAATCATCATAAACTAGAATCATAGATCATATGTATAATAAAACTAAAATAAAATATTGATACTTATCCTTCAATTGATCCTTTGATTCTGCCTTTATGTTTTTCATACACACACCGAATCAGTTCCCACACTCGGCAAGCACCCAATGAATTTTCTTCTCTTCAATCATGTACACATACACATAGTGTACATCAAAACATGTAAATCTAGTCATGACGTATAACACTACACAATACACACACCTACACTTAGTGTACAACACAACACAATACATACTTCTACATTAGTTTACGACACACAAAACATATGTATACATAGTACTACACAATGAAACACATGTCATGATATAACAACTACACAATACACATACATAGTACCACATGCTCGCAACACAACATGTATGACATGCACACAATACCACATGTACACCAATACCACATCTATACAATACCACCTATACACAACACCATATGCACAACATGTACACAACATCACATGTAAACAACACCACCTGCACAACATGTACACAACACCACATGTACATTGCACCAACTATACAATGTGTACACAATACCGCATGTGCACAACACCACATGAATGACATGTACATGTCACCACATGTACACAACACCACATGCACGACATGCACACAACACCACCTACACATATAAGTACCACATGTACAACATGTACACAAAGCCACATGCACATAGCACCAAATGTACAATCATGTACACAAAACCATATGTGCATAACATCACATGTACAGTATGCACACAACACCATATGTACATAGAATTGCATATACAACATGTACATAGAACCATATGTAAACAACATCACATATCCAACATGTGGAAAACACTGTATGCTCATAAAACTACATATCCATCATGTGCACAATACAATATGTACAAAATACCACATATTCAACATGTAGATACCACCATATATACTTAGCACTACATATTCTAAATACACACAATAGGAGATATACAACAGGAACTCAACACCCTAGGTACAATAACTGAATATACAATATGCACAACATATACACAACAGTAGCACTGCACATCTAAAATCACATAGTCTCTACCAAGAAACCTTGCTTCCAGTGTCTCTCTACCATCCATGCTTATCCTAGCATGCCACAAATCACATTGTTTTCATTCTTATGATGTATCTCTTAGTATTACCTTTCCATAACGTAAACATAGAGATAGTATAAACACATAAATTCAATTCATATCCACATGATATTTACTTTGCAGATATGTCTGGGTTACTCTTCCCACTTGATTCATCATAAGCCAGGAACCTTTTCATGCTATTCACCTATATAAGAAATCATTCATCCACGAGAATGATGCCTAACAACCATGTCAGACAATGACATACATACATACATACATACATACATACATATATATAGACATCAACATAATCATGATCTCAACATAATTACCAGATATCATAAGTTCAAGGTTAAGAGAACTCTCTTTATCCATGCAAAACAATGAGAATCGTTGTTCCCAACATAGCCAAGGCATCTAATACCTCGAAGTCATTTAATTCACCTTTCTTGTTACCTTTCTCATGATTGTCCTAACATTTTCGATTTATCCTAATGGACCCAACCAATCCAACTGACTATCATACTCTTTCCCTCAACTTCCCTTATATATGCACCAGCTTCATCTGAGTCTTACATTATTTGTTGGGTTTCATTTAGCTCTTCTCAAGATCAATTAAATTTCCTCTTTCCGAAATCAATTCCGAAGACCCTTAGCATAAAAAGGAAAGAACAAGAAACAAACCAAAAGAAAACCATGAAAACCAATAACAATATAACAACGCAAAAAATGTGGTATGACCATACCAGACATAAACAAAGTTGCAAAGTGCAACAAATCACAAAATACAAAAGCACAAGACTAGCAACAAACATCATGACTCAATCCCCCTCATTCCCAAAGCCTCAAAGAGAAAGCTCAACCTGAGCCTTCTTCAAGACTTCACGACAATCTATTTTTTCATGCAGTCTATTGCATTGTACTACCATAAACACATAACTATAAGTGCATAAATAAACATAAAATGCACCATTTACCTTATTCTTTTGTGCCAAGCACATTGTGTTCTAATCGAACACATCCACGCCATCTCTCAAGGGACTCCAATTCCTTGACATATCCAACTACAACTAAAAACTAGCTTATATACTTGTAAAATACATGTTCATGACTATAGTACATATCTACATAATGTCAGACAAAATCAAGGTTAACAAGACTTCTTGTACGTAAAGCACTCATTCATTTGGAATTACGATTTCCAAATATAGACAGAGGAATTCTTTCCCAATTCCTTTATTTTACCTTTTTACCTTGTTGCAGCTGATTCCTACTATGTACTCTCACATCACGCAAATGTTATTTATGTAAACATATCAATTGTCACCTTGCCATGCTAATACCAAGCATTTTTCCCTGCAACTACTCACATGTCAATCACATGTTCCAAAGATCAAGATATCATGTCTATTAATTTGAAATCAGCCTTTATCAAGACTAACAACCATCTCATAATCAACTATAGTCAACAATCATAATACTACAACTAGAACCTATTTACACTCAATTGCATAAGAACTGTCTCAGCACATAATGTGTTAGTACAACCATGTTAAAACAAAATTTGTTACTTCATGCAATCTTACAAATACATACTCATATATGAAAATTAATCAAACATTCAAACAACATATAGATGACATGATAGACACCAAACACTCAAACACCAAAGAAATGACATAATCAAACATTCATGCACCAAGTAGGTGACATAAGCTAACTCATACCTTAATGTATCTTAGGGGAGGCTACCTTTGTTTTCACAACCAATCTAGGTTAGCATGATATAAATTCACAACACGTCAACTCAAACATAAATAAGGCTATGATATCCATAAGAATAACTCACTTACATGTTCCCCTCATAAGCTCATAAACAATTGTCATTCATGCATAAAAATCATATATGCACAATCAATCTAGATTAGTATGACATAAAATCACAATATATTAACTCATAATTGAATGTCGTAACCATAATCATCTACATAGGTCAATCCAATTTAGCATGATACATATACATCAAGATCTTAATGCAATAACCCTATTCATCAATTTAACTAACATATCACATGCTCATCAACAACATATAACCTAATCATCAAGCTAAATATCATATAACAAGAAGAATTTAACATATAGCATACTCATAAACAACATATAACATAATCATCAAGTTAACTAAAACGACAACAACAATGTATACAACCACATGTTACTATCATTCATGACTATCCAAGGCATGTGCATATGACTACAATAACCAACTAGCATGTATCATACATGTACCAATAATAACAATAGAATGAAAAGAATATCAGTAACCCTAATGATTATAACAACCATTAACCATATACCTGCATGCCAAACATACAAACATATATGACGATCTATGCTTACCTTGAAGTCTAGTTTTGCAACCTCATTCTAATGATCTACATATCCTACTCTATATTAACCAACTCATCAACATCATAACATACCAATAGCATCATGATGACCTAATTTCATACAATTACCTCACAATACATGTCTAACCTACTATACAAGCATAACCATAACCATGACAATGCATCCATAACAACATATATACATGGACATGCTTAACAAGTGCATATGCAATTGACATGCATTCATGACAAATGCATCCCAACAACAACATCATCAACTTATACATGACAACACAACCGAAATGCATACATAATAACCACATATACAACCTACATGCATACATGCCAATCTGCATTTCGCCCATTTAGTCGATGTGTTGAACCATGCTTTGATACCACTTTGTAACACCCTCCTCCAACATCTACCTAGGTAACCAAACAACTAGGGTAAACATGTGACAAATAGTTAATATGATATTATTCAATGCTCTATGTATCAATTAGGGAAGTGAAATCAATAGAACATAGCCAACATGAACTTTTACATAGACAACAAAACACCCATGAGCCATCAAACACATCCAAGTGACCAACCTATGAGACAAACTGACATTTCGCTGCATTAAAGCATTAGTCACTCCTTTGTGGGAATTCAAGTGACTACAAACCTTCAGTCACTCCCACAGCAAGGCATGCCTACGACTAAGTATGTTTCCAGGTAGTTATGTGCCAGTGAGTTTGGATTTTGTGCCACTTTTTTAAGGCTAGGACTCAGGCCACTGCCCAAAACTCCATGAAACTTCCAAAAATGAAAAGTAACATCAAAACAATGATACAAATGCAAATACTTGAAAAAATACCTAACTAGAACCTTACTAAACTTGACATGAATTTTGTCAAACCTGTCACAAATATGCATTCAACAAGATTAAACAATAAATCTTAGCATAGGGGTCTCACACTTATCTGAGAATCAGAAAGAAGCATTGTTTCCTCATCACAGTAAGTATATTACCATCTATTAAGCCATATATTCATTTTACATTTGGTGGTTAACCAAACCATGATGAGAGGCATACATTTCCATTGTCATAAAACTCACTCATAGCCAGCATATAACCAACAAAAATATAAGGGATATAAGAACCATATAAGCCACATATAAAGAAGTAAATTTACGCATCTAATTCCTAGGAGGAAGAGTTCTTATTGATGATTGCATATGCCAACCAGGAAATGAAGTTCCACAAACCACCTAACCATAGACTAGGCTGAACCAAACCTTTCTTTCAATCAATCAACCCTATGCCATATTCCACGCATGAATGTGGGATGACATAAAAAAAATCAATCAAAACCGAACTAGGACTTCTAGAGGAAAAATCACCTTGGCCCTCAACTTGTGATTCCTCCTCATGGTCAAACATCACTAGCCATCACCATATTGGTCTCTTCCCAAGCTATCGATGGCTCCAGAGCATTTGTTCCAACTAGTGCTTCTAGTATCTCAACCCAGAGTTGTCGCCAAGCTTCCAAAGATTTTTTCCAACTAGGGCTTCCAGGATTAGTAACTCAACCCACCAAGGCATTCCAGAGAATTTGCAACCAAGGGTTCCAGGATTAGTAACTTAATCCAACTTGTTAGAAGGCTTCCAAAGTGTTTTTCCAACCAAGTCCTCCAGTAACTAATAACTCAACCCATAGCTAAAGCAACATGAGAACCAACTAGAAAACAAAAGTGCAGCCCACAACACCATGTCTATCCAAGAAATTGAAAGGCTAGGAGAAACCACTATCCATATAGGAAATCCTCTATGCCAATGATAGATCATAATCAAATAACCACATGAATATCCCATGCATGCCAAAAATAGCAAGGAAATCACACAAGCAACCTGGTATCTATGAGCAAACTCCATTGTAGTTGTTGATCCTGATGTCCTCTTATGCTTTCTTTCTTTTCCTTTTCCTTCTCGCTCCAAATCCCAAGTATGCCATAGTCGTCCAAGAGTGCTCAAAGAAATCTTTATGTATCCAAGAGTATGAGGGGTAGAGAAAGAGAAAAGTGAGAGCTCCAAAAATGAACTGATAAAAAAGCCATGAACTGATTGTCATATGCCTTTTTATTAATGAGGGCTCTATTTTCTTCATTTTCCATTATTTTCCTTCACTTTCCTCCTTACATGCAACTGTGACATTTCACCTTCATTTCTCCTAATTTCCATTATTTTCATCAATAAAATGCCAATTAATACCTCATTCATTTCCAAATCCTTTTCCATTTCCTTTGCCAATCTCCTTAACCATAAGAAACCAAAGTGACACCCCACTAGGATGTTTTTCCCACCATTCACATTGAAATACATGTCCCATGATCTTGGTCTTATATTTTTACATGAATTTTTAACCAGGGCTATTACATTGGGACTCCTTTTTTGTTCCTTCAAGTAAGCATGTGAAGATGATTTTGGAGGCATATTACATTCAAGTCATAGGGAACTTTGGGGTAGAGGAGACAGTGGCAGTATTACGTAAGTATATTTATTGGCCAAATATCTGACTAGATGTTGGGAAATATATCAAATCTTGCACTACCTGTGTAATTTCCAAGCTACCTATTAAAACACAAGGCCTATATTCTTATTTTCGTACTCTTATATGGACCTAGGAATCCATCTTCATGGACTATATGTGTGGAATTCCTTTTAACAAGCATGCCAACGACTGTGTATTTTTGGTTGTCAATAGATTTTCTAAGATGGCTATATTTGTTGCCTGCAAGAAAAGTATGACAGGAGAATCCATTACCAAAATCTTCTTTCAATGAGTGTGGTTGCATTTTGGGATTCCACAGAGAATTATAATAGATCAGAATATCAAGTTCCTAAGTGCATTCTAGTCAAGCCTATGGTCATTATTGGACACCAAGCTCACCAAGTCGACTACATTCCACCCCCAGATTATGGCCAAGCAAAGGTTGTCAATAGGATGATTGTGCAAATACTCCACATGTACAAATCTAAGTACATACAAACATGGGATGAGAGTCTTCCATATGTGCAACACAGTTACAACATATCTCTTCATAACATGACTGGCCACAACACCTTTCAAGTGGGCCAGGGATTTCAACCAATATGTCCCAATGATGTTGCACTCCCTTTTACAACTACACAAGAGGAGTATGCCCATGTTCAGTCTAAATTTGGTAAAGAAACCAAGTTTATTGACCACAGTCAACACATCTGTAAGGAATTTCACAACATCTTGGATAAATCCAATTCCAAGTAAAAACAATGACATGATTTCCATCGGCTACCACAAAACTTCAACTACGTGACAAAGTGTGGTTACATTTTCATAAGGAATGCATCTTTGGTGCCTATTAGAAACTTTGACCACTCTGATACAGGTCTTATAACATCACCAAGGTTATGGGAGACAACACTTTCAAGATCAGTATCTACCCATTCCTTGGCTTGCACCTCGTATTCAATGGGGATCACCTTCACCCATAATTTGGACCATTGTTGGACATGTGAGACATTGTTGGGCAGCTAACACCAATAGAGATCAACCCAAACTATGTTGATTAGGCCACAACTGATCACATCATGGACACATAGAGCAATAACACTCGTGAACAGAGGATAAAATTGTATCGGGTTGTCAAAGTTGGCCAGCTTTTGCACTAAGGCAAGTGGCTCATCAGGGACCAAGTTTAGTAGAAGTTTCCCCATCTCATGGAGGTTCTCACTGTAATGGGGACCATTTCTTCCTAAGGGGGGAGGACTGATCTAAGTGGATATTGGTGGCCACCCACCTATTCCACTTTGACTCCAATAATATTTCCTTTCAATTTCCTAATTTCTGGCACAATTTACTATTTTTGGTATTTTCTCAGCTCCTGAACTTCTGAAGCCATTTTGAGGCCCTAAGTAACATTTTTTAGAAAACGAATACACCTTGGACTTTTATGAAAGGCTACAGTCAAACGTTTTTTCCCATGGTTAGATATTTTCAACGAGATTGTTGGCATTATGAAAGTTCACAATGCAGCAGGTCAACAACAAAGGATTACATATCAAAGTCCAAAGAATGAAGAAATATAGGTTTACGCTAGTTCACTTTGTCCAAGGTGCGTATACACACTGTTTAATAGAACAAAAGCAGTGTATAATGTATACACGCACTTTCACAGGAGGAAAAAGCACATACATGTTGGAAAACCAACTTTTTGGTCCAAGGTAATTGGTCTAAGGCATTTGTTCCAAGGTATTGACCCTAGGTATTGGGTCCAAGGTATTGGTCCTAAGTGGTTTTGGTCCAAGGTATTTAGAAAGGCCTAAGAGTATATAAGGAAGAGAAGATCATTAAGCCAAAGTGTGCAAGTATTGAATATCTTCTGAAGTGTTAGATCATATATGCAGGTTATGAGCTTCTGATGCGTTGCTTGATCTAATATAAGGATGAACCTATGTGGTTGATGATGGTTGAAGGATGAGGATGATAAAGCCTTCAATGTATTATCATTATGTGGTTTGATCATGGACATTCTAGATCTGAATTCTGAGGCATGTTTTAATCTATAAATGATATGATCTAGGTATCACTGAAGTTTGGAATGTTTGTGAAGTTTTTACTTAGCATTTGCAGATATCTACGATGTTTCACTTTGGTAAAAGCGCATATACACGCTGGTTTGACACATCTGAGTAGCTTATACCTTATGAACTATGATGTTTGAAGTTACAGTTGGATCTAGTTGTTGATGCAGAGTTCTGGGTTTTGCTTTATGTTCTAGTGACTACATTCTGGTGACAGTGTTCAAATTGATTGATCGTGATTATTTTTAGTGATGAGGGACGAAATCTAATGATGGATCGAGATCATAATGACTAATCATTATGTGATCTGATGAGTTAGATCTGATTTCTAACACATGTTTTATCCTTTATATTCGATGATCTGGGTATCTCTGAAGTCGGGAAGTGCACTAAAGTTATAAGTAAGTATTTGCAAATCTATACACTGGTTCACTTTAATGAAGTTGTGTATGCACACCGGTTCATCTGTTCCAAGTTACATATACATGGTACTTCATGTTTTTGAGGTTACAACTGGTTCTAAAAGATGGTATAGTATTCTGGTTTCATATTTGTATACTAGTTATAGTGATCTATCTATTCCAGTGGATTTGTTGAAGTTGATTAAGTATGAATGAATGGTTGATTCAGTTGTGTCAGAGGTTCAGTGGTTGTGAGTGACTGGTTGAGTTTGGTTGATTCAGAGAGTGGTGATTGAGTTTCAGTGATTGGTTGATGTAGATGTAGTTGATAGTTGTATTGTAATGATGATGTTGTTGATGGGCCTAGTGTGAAAATTGGATGAAACAAGACAGTCATGTGTATTGTTTTGTACCAAGAGCATCTAGTCTGAAAAATTATGAAACGTGGTACCTGGAGGAAGAAAGAAGGTCTTAGCCTTATGTAGGTCGATGCCTACATACTAGTAATCATATCAGCTAGTACAACAGCTAGGGGGTTGTATCTCCCTTCCAGTAAAAGCTGGAGAATGAGAGAAGGTTGTAACCTTGTGCACGTAGAAGCATGTGTATTGGTATGAGTCTACACCAGTGCAATATTGTAAACTGATTTTCTTATCATTAAAAGAAGACAAAGACAACAACAATAGGTGTTTTTCACTCACATTTTGTTTCCACCTTAAACCTTGGTGTTCATATGTGTTGCTTATGTGTGATGCTTTATTCTGCTTTTACTACACTATCTAATAAATCTTTGATATACTGGTTTAAGCTCAACACATGATAAACTATCTAAATCACAAGTTCTCTACATATATGCTAGCTTCTCTAAGCACAGTCGTGTGTGTTAGGACTCCATATTGTCTACTTTTGACCTCATATTTTGTCATGATGTTACCCTTTTTAGCCCATAAGTAGAAACCCTTGATAACATTTTGACCTCATCATTCCAAGGTATGAAGTAACTCTCCTCATTTGCTATATGTTTAATTATTCAACACATATTCATGTTATCTTTACAATTAATCTTTGGAAATTGACTAAGTCGCTGACAATTGATTGGAACTGTTCAAACTCCACAGAATTGTAATTCACAGTTGCTGCAACACCAGAAACAACAACTGACTAAAGAAGGAAAAGTCTTAATTTGCAAAGGATGAAAAAGCAATTGTCGAGCTGGGCAGTAACCTTCTGAAGCTGGCAGAACTATACTTGGCTGATGATGATATAGCACGATCAACCAAACTTAGTCGCAGATTCTGGAACACCAGGAACAGCATGAAGGACTTTAAGGAACAATTGAGATTTACCAAATCAACAACAACAGCGGAACAACCAAGGATAGTACAAGGACCCCGAGGAGATAGACGAAGACTACCATTTTTGCAATAGCGAAAGGATCCGATTAAACAAAGGACGACAAAGATATACACTTTTTTAACAGTATGCTGTAACAGGAATTGATTTCCTATTTTTTGTACAAAAGGATCAAACTGAATGAATAATGACAATCTATTGTAAGAGATGTCTCCTCTATAAAGAGGAGACATCTACAGATGAAAGCTAGCAAGTTATAATGGAAGTATTGTAGTGCAAAGCAAGTCTGAACTTTTATTGTAATTGTACTTTTTGGCAGATGAATAAAGCATTGTTCTCAGCATTTTAACTTAGCATCTGTGTTCAGGGGAATCTTGTGAGAGGGACAGGGCCCAACTTCTTCACAAGATTCACCCATTTCTTTCCTGTTAAGTGTGTGTGTTATTTCTGTACATTTTTAGCCTTGCTTATGGTATTTCCTTTTTGCAGATACTCTGTTTCCTTGATCGATTGGCGCTGTGAGAAGTGTGTCACCGATGATTAGGATTTTTCAGTGTGTGTTGGAAAACTGGTCATAGAGGCAGGTGCTGAACATCCTTATTCTAAGGACAGGATCCTAGTACTCTGTTACAAACAGCCATTATTTCTTTTTGCAGATTTCTTACCATTAATTAATTTCCTTTCATCTCTGCAATAGTTTATAACTACTGTAACACAGAGTAAGGGTTTGATAGGAAGTAGATCTGTTTATACTACAGCCTTTAATGCTTTTAGAATTAAGTGCATATAGTACGAGGTCACCTTTGAAACAAAAGGACTTTCCTGGGTTGACAATTTGATGTGGTACTCGACTATTTAATCAATAAACAATTCGAGCAGCCAACATTTTGGCGCCGTTACTGGGGAAGGCGACTAAAAGATTTTAAAGGCATTAATGATTTTCATTTAGAATAACAGGTGCATGAGAGGAAGCAAGAAAGCTAACTTCATAGGCGGTAAAGGCACAGGAGGAGGAAGAAAAACTTTCATTGATGAGATCATTTCAAAGGCCGAGACATCCCAAAGAACAAGTTCCCAAAGACCTCAGATCCAGTATTCCTCCCAAACAGATCACCAAACGGAGGAAGTACTGGGACCTGAAAGGAAGGTGGAAACACCAGAGCACGTTGAGGAACTAGTAGAAGAACCTGAAGAAAGAGAAGACACTGAAGACAGAGCAAGCGATTTAGGGAAAAGAACAATGGAGGATAACAGAGCAAAAGGAAGAGGGGAAATTCACTCTCCACCCTGGAGTTTCCTATTGGGGATCTCCCAAGAGGAACAATCCCTATGAAGAACATTCCACCTGCAGCATTACCTAATTTTCATGGGTTATCCTCTGAAGATCCTGATGAGTTCCTCTTTGAATTTGATATACTGTGTAGGAGTTATGATTATGTAACTCCTGCTCAGAAGTTAAAATTGTTTCCAGCAACACTGAAACGGAACGCGTTAAGATGGTTTATGAGCTTAGGGGCTCAGGTAATCACTACATGGGATCATATGAAAGAAAGTTTTCTGACCAAATATCAGGATTACTTTCGAACAAGAGAAAGGAAGGAAGAATTGTTTAAAATGGTCCAGAAAGAGGACAAGAATCTGGAGGACTTTGGAGAGAGACTACAGTATAATCTGCAGCGATTAGATCATCCGACCATGAGTAAGGATATTCTGAAGACAATACTGCTAAAAGGAATACGAGATGACTGCCTGGATATGCTAAATATGCTTGGAAAAGGGGATATCTCCAAAGAACCATTTGATGAGATTATTAACCTCTGCATGAGATGTTCCAGAGGAGCAGCAAGCAGATCTAAAAACAGGGACAATATATACTCAAGATTCCAGAAATCAGCAAGTGGAGGAGCAACGCGAGCTAAAATAGGTAATTTGCTTGAAGAATTTAAAAATGAAATGTTAAACTCTTTCGCTTCACAAATTGATGCTCTGCAGGTTAAAAAGAAGTAGGCAGAAGCAGAAGCGGATCTGGCTATTTTCTGTTCCAAATGCAGAGGGAAGCACCCACTCAGGGAATGCCCATTGGATAGGGTACCAATTTGTACCATTTGTGAAAAGGATCATGAGACTCAGCAATGCCCCTCTTTGCCAGGAATAAAGGCAGCACTATAATCAACTGAAGAAGAAGCCGAAGCAGTGTACTTGATGACACAAAGGAGACAATGAAAACCACAAAGACAAGGTATGAATTCTAACACATCATTTAGTCGTTGGAATAATCACTCTCCTTTTCAAACAAATTACCCACCCATGAATCAAATGCAATACCCACCCTTTAATCCAATGCAATTTCCACCTATGCAGCAACCAAATCCTCCTTTTACCGACCCTACTATGTGGAATCCTTGGACTCTTCAGCAACCTTACTTCAATCAATGGAACCCAAACTGGACAGCCCGACAGATTCCATTTCCTCAACACCAACAATCTCTTTCCTTACCATCTAATGCTCCACAAAATAACCAGTCAATCAGACCCCAACTGCCTGTGCAACCTAACCCCAACCCAAACAATAATAAAGCTCTGCAAGTAATTGATATTCAAAGTCAACCTGTCTCCCCTATGCAATGTAATGATATCCATTTACGTTCCGGGAGGATAGTTGAACCCATCATTGATGACATTACTGACTCTGAAAAAGAGGAAACTAGAAAGGAAAAGTCATCTAACAACAATGCTGAAACGGTTGAATCATCTTCTAACAAGACTTCTCAAACAACAGAGCCACCCTTTCCTGAACGAATGGCTCTTACTAAAACATTTGAGCCACCTGTTTTTAATCTTTTAGGAGAACTGCAGAATTTATATGTCAAAATTCCATTATTGCAAGCACTAAGAGATGTTCCTATTTATGCTAGAACTGTTAGGGATATCTGTATTAAAAAGCCTGGAAGAAAAGCTAAGGAACCCCTCACAGTTCATGTGATGGGAGAACTGGCTGCTTTGATGACAGAAAAAGACCCCCCTATGAAATATGGTGACCCTGGTCACCCTACAGTAACAGTTTAGGTTGGTAAAACCTTTGTCTCTAAAGTTCTAGTAGATCTAGGTGCTGCAATAAACATTATGACACTCGAAACAGCACAATTACTGCAGTTGAAACATTTAATTAGGGAAACCCCAACCATCCTAGAGTTGGCTGACCTCTCTAAAACTAAACCCGAAGGAGTCATTAAAGACCTGGTAATATCCGTAGAATCTTGGAATTACCCAGCCGACTTTGTTGTGTTACAAACTAAAACAAAGTTGGGGGGTCATCCACTGATTCTAGGAAGACCTTCTGGCTACAGCAGATGCTTTCATCAGCTGTAGGTCTGGATCAATGAAAATATTTAATGGGCAGGAAACCAAACAGCTGACTCTTTATCCTCATGCCACACCCATGATTAATAATGACAATTCAGTATGTTTAGATTATGAGGATGAGGAAACCCAACCTATTTTAATTGTCGAACAAGATTTAACTTTCAAAGACTCAACCGAAGATGAATTAATCAGCAACTTTATTTCTGAACCTTCTTCGGTCAGTCCAGAAATACACAATCACTTCACTGCAATCTTGGAATTTGAATCACAACACAACCTTGAAACTAAAAATCTACCTTAGACATTAGCTGGCAGCCCCTCCAAAAGTATAACAATAGAAATCGAGCCAGGTAAAACATTAAATATAAATCCTAATCTAACAGACAATAAAAAACAACAGTTAATGAAGCTACTCCATGAAAATAAAGAGGCATTCGCATGGAATTATATAGATATGAAGGGGATTTCTCCTGAACTTTGCACTCACCGCATGTATATTAAAGAAGGATCCCGCCCAGTCTGTCAACCCCAACGACGAATGAATCCCAATTTGAGGGAAATTGTAAAAGAAGAACTTCAAAAATTGTTGAATGTAGGATCTATATACCCCATATCTGATAGTGAATGGGTTTCTCCACTAGTAATTGTACCCAAGAAAAATGGGAAATGGTAGGTATGTGTGGACTATAGAGCCCTAAATAAGGCCACCCAGAAAGACCATTTCCCTTTACCATTTATTGATCAGGTATTAGATAACTTGGCAGGTAAGAAATTCTTTTCATTTTTGGATGGATTTAGTGGATATAATTAGATAAATATTGCACCCCAGGATCAGGACAAAACCACTTTTACTAGCCCATGGGGGACCTTTGCCTATAGGGTTCTTCCATTTGGGCTATGTAATGCCCGAGCAACATTTCAAAGAGCGGTGATAGGGATTTTTTCTGATATGATAAATGATTCCTTAGAAATATTCATGGACAACTTTACTCCTTATGGCACAACCTTTGAGGATGCTCTACAGAACCTTGAAAAAGCACTTAAGAGATGTATAGAAGCACATCTTGCCTTAAGTATTGAAAAATGCCATATGATGATGAATGAAGGTATTGTATTGGGTCACTTCGTTTCATTTTTAGGAATTCAAGTCGATCCACCTAAAATACAAGTAATCCTGGCCCTCCCTATCCCCATAACCCAAACTAATCTGAGAAGTTTCTTAGGACGTGCCGGGTATTATAGAAGATTTATCAATAATTTTTCTAAAATAGCTTCTCCTCTGTTTGTGTTACTAATGAAAAATGTTGAATTTAAGTGGACTGATGATTGTGAAAAAGCATTCGATGAACTTAAACATCAGTTGTCTACAACTCCCATTTTGAGAGGACCTGATTGGGCACTCCCCTTTCATATATCCTTTGATGCCTCAGACACTGCCATTGGAGCTGTCTTAGGACAGGAAGAAAACAGTCTTCCCTATGCCATTTATTTTATTAGTAAAAACATGACTCCCGCAGAACTTAATTATACAGTTACTGAGAAAGAATTCTTAGTAGTTATTTATGCTATCAATAAATTTCGACATTACATTACTGGTTATACTACTCTTGTGCATACTGACCACTCGGCCATTAAATACTTAATGAACAAATCAGTTACAAATACTCGAGTTACCAGATGGTTACTGTTATTACAAGAATTTGATATCACAATTGTAGATCGACCAGGAAAAGAAAATGTAGTTGCTGATTTTCTTTCTCAGTTAAAAACTAATGAAAATATTCCAGTAGATGATTCTTTTCCTGATGAGTATTTATTTGCAGTATCTGCTCACTCACCTTGGTATGCAGACATTGCCAACTACTTAGTTGCAGGAAAATTACCATCACACCTATCGCATAGAGAAAAAAGGAAAATTATTCAGCAGAGCGCTAGGTACAACTGGATAAGCGGTTGTCTGTTTCACACAGGACTCGATCAGGAGATTCAAAGATGCATTGGCGAAGATCAAATTTATGATGTATTGAAAGCATGCCACGATGGCCCTTGTGGAGGACATTTCGCAGACAAAAGAACAGCACACAAGGTTCTCAGGATGGGATACTACTCGCCCTCAATCTTCAAAGATGCAAAGAAATATGTCAGGGCCTGCGATAGCTGTCAAAGAATGGGCCAGCCTAATCACAGGGATGAAATGCCACTCAATCCCCAGGTAATTCTTGAACCATTTGAAAGATGGGCACTAGATTTTATAGGTCCCATTAATCCTCTGTCCAATCAAAAAGTTTACATACTAGTATGCACGGATTACATGACTAAGTGGGTAGAATCTAAGGCACTCCTCAAAGCTAATGAAGAATCAGTATTAACATTTTTATTTGAAGAAATCTTCGTTAGATTTGGACTGCCTAGGGAATTAGTCATTGATGGAGGACCTCCATTTAACTCTCATGGCTTCCAAGACACATTGCAAAAATACCATATTAAGCATAAAATGACCACACCTTATCACCCCCAGTCAAATGGGCAGGTGGAAAGCACCAACAAAGTCATAGAAGCTATTTTGACAAAAACAATAAAGGAAAATAGGAGGGACTGGTTTCAAAAGTTGTCTGAAGCACTATGGGCTTATAGAACCACTTGGAGGAATACCATGGGCTTTTCACCCTATGAATTAGTTTTTGGTAAAAATGTTGTTTTCCCCCTGGAGTTTGAAATCAAAACTTTAAGAACTGCTCTAGCTATTAACCTTGATTTGACTGATGCACAGAGAGCCAGGTTGCAGCAGCTTCAGGAACTAGATGTGAAAAGATTGGATGCCATCCATCAAACAACTATGATCCAGCAACAAAGAACCAGATGGCACGACAAAACTATTAAGCAGAAGAAGTTCCAGAAAGGTAACTGGGCTTTACTGTATGACTCCCTTTTCGAGAATTTCCAAGGTAAATTAAGAACAAGGTGGCTAGGACCTTATGAAATAGATGTTGTTTTTCCAAACGGAACAGTCAGACTCTTAACGATTGATGATAATAGAACACCGTTATTAGTAAATGGGTATCGACTCCATCTGTATCAATGACCTGTTTCTAAAGAGGATTTCAAAGCTACCTGCATGGTAGACTTACATTATGTTTTGTTGGGGGAAGCTGCTGTCCCTCAAGGCAGTTAAATTTCTGTTCATTTATTTATTTTTAGATTAGATTTCTTAACTAATAATCCCTACCAAGGGTTGCCATGTTATGATTAATTGTTTTACAGATCTTAGTTTCGGAGGATGGCTGAGAATAAAAATTCTAAAAGAATCACTTTGCAGCTTGGAAACGTTTTTCGGACCATAAATCAAGTTTTTCACCATTTCTTGTTGCTGCAACACCATTTCCTGTTGCTGCAACAGCATTTCCCGTTGCTGCAACACCACTTCCCGTTGCTGCAACATCATTTCCCGTTGTTGCAAAACCACTCTCTGTCTTTGCGACACCGCTCCCCGTTTCTACAACACCACTTCCGTCAATACGACACCATTTCTCCGTAGCCGCAACACCAATTCCCGCGACTGCAGCACGAGCTCATGTTCTAGCAACATCATTTTTCAATGCTGCAATACTAGTTTCAGTACTTAATGAACTATCACCCTGATGGAACATATTATGCTGCACTAAAGGAACCAGCCATGCACTCTGATAATCACACTTCGTCACTACTACTTCCTGTCAAATCGCTTGTATTGTCATGATTATAAACCCATTGAAATTATGATTAATCCAGCAAAAGACAAGATAAGACTTTTGGCATGCGACTAAAGGTAAAAGTAAAGGTACGCATGTTTAAGTGTGAATATTAAATTATAGCTAATGTGGAGATGTTGATACGACTGCCGAAATCATTATACTTACAATCAGATCATTCAGCCGTAGATTTGGTGGGATTACCAAAATATTGTAATTTTTGCATAACACGTCAATCGCCGCCACCCTTACTCCTCGTGGTAATATCTAAAACTCACCTCGTCGTGGCATATCCTCATTTGTAACGGTTTACTCTGTCTCAAACTGGGTAACTAGGCTCTGCATTGTGTATTCTCGCTAGATCAGCAGCTATGGGGGGAAATCTGATCACATACAAACCGGGCACAACAGCGCTACTGGAACTCTACCCCGAGGTTTACCAAATTTTTTTCCAAGCAGGATGGGTAGACTACTTTAGAAGACTCCCAAATTTCAACACACATCAAATGTTGGAGTTCTCATGCAACTTAAGAGAAGGATTTTATACGGTCCAGGGAGTACATATTCCAGTAACAGAGGAAGATGTAGCCCAAGTTTCCGAGTTACCGACCAACAGTACACGCTGGTTTAGTAGGAAACATCTTATTCTGAATGCGCAGCAAGGCTTTTTCCTACCAAGCGAGCACGTCGAAGCCAAAGGCAGAGGGCTCGCACTTCAGTCACTACCTCCACCATGGCCAACGGTCGCGGAGTTTGTCAAGCAGTATTTGACTTGCAAAGGTCGTTACCAGGTAATTTACCAACACGACTTCGTTTTGTTAAATCATTTGAGGCATGGTCAATTGATAAACATGCCTTATTATCTATTGGGTTGTATGAAAAATATGTCACGTTATACTGGAAAAGCAAAGCATCCGGCCCTTTCCCTGAAACACCACCGTTTAGCCCAACTCTTAATAAATAGAGGCTTTGCTCTAAATCATCTACCCCCCTGATTAATTCTCCCCAGCAAATAGGAGAAGATCCTCAGGAAGAAGAGGAAATTCCCCAACAACCAAAGCAAATATCCCAGGAAATTCCCCAACAACCAGAGCAAATACCCCAAGAAATTCCCTAGCAATTAACAGCAGAAACACCCCTGTAGAGGACCCCATCTCCCAATGAAGCTCAACCATATACCCCCATGCTTCATATTTCCACTGATGACTCCGATGATAACACCCCCATCATTTTTCTTAAAAGAAAAAAGCAGCAGAAAATTGAAACTCCACCAAAAAGGAAAAGAACCAGGGCTTCATTCAAAGCAGCTGTTATTCCCGATAGTTCCCCCAGTCTGAAGGAAAGTGGCCGAAAAAGAAAAATTATTGATTTTCCTGCCTCCTTACCGAGGCAGTGAACACGTTCGACTACAGTAGTTAAACCCACTAGCCCTGTGATCCCCAGTTCTCCACCCACCAACCCTGTGATCCCCAGTTCTCCACCCATCACCCTAACACCCCGCATTCCAATCATCCCGAAGTAGTCCCTTTCCTCACCCTCTGGGGCTGAGATGCAGAGCATTGACATTTTTGTGACATTATTTTCTGAGGCAGCTGCTACACAAGAACCAGCTGCCGAAAAATCTAAAGTAGACACCCAAGGTGATATTGGGCAAGTGGTTGTTACACAAGAACCAGCCACTGACCCAACAGGTGACACACAAGAACCACCTGTTGGGGATGCAAATGACCAAGTGGATGCGGAACAACAATCCCTTCCTCCGTTAGAGCCTGCAAATACACAAGCTCCACCTACTATAGCCTCCCTGCAGGAAGAAATTGAGTTCCTAAAATCTCAAATTAAGGATTATCAGCAGAAGATAATAATGGTTAAAGAAGCCTATCAGAATGAATATAATCTCCACATCTTAGCACGGGTAGCGTCTGTAACAGAAAAGAGTCAATACAATGAGTATATGTGCAGTGAGTATGGTGAGTTGTACACTCAAGCAGGATATAAGATAGTCCAGGTTCCAATGACCGAAGCTAATCCACAGCCCTCTGCTACTGTAATCAAAACAGAACAACCTGTTGCTGTAGTCAAAATAGAACAACCTATTGTTACACAAGAACCAGTAGGAGTTGCAGCAGAAGAAACCGAACAACCTGCTGTTACACAAGAACCAATAGGAGTTGCAGCAGAAGAAACAGAACAACCTGCTGTTACACAAGAACCAGCAGGAGTTGCAAGACAAGAAATGGAACAACCTACTGTTACACAAGAACCAGCAGGAGTTGCAGGAGAAACAGAACAACCTGCTATTACACAAGAACCAGCAGGAGTTGCAAGAGAAGAAATAGAACAACCTGTTGTTACACAAGAACCAGCAAGTTTTCTAAGAATTGTAAAAGAAGAAATAGAGCAACCTGCTGTCACACAAGAACCAGTAGGTTTTTCAAGAGTTGTGGAGAAAGACATAGAACCACCGCGGGCCACCCAAACTATTACAGAACAGAAATCCTTTTCTGACGCCTATGCACAGACTAATCAGTGATGCTCACACGAAGACCTCTAGTTTTCAACAACTAAAGGACACATGGAGAACAGAATACGAGCTTTCACAAGGGAAGGCATTCCAACAGCAAAAGTCAACTTGGTTCAGCTATGCATACAAAAATTGGGATGCACTTGAACAGTCTCGAGCTCAACATAAAGAAAATAAGGAAGTAAAAGCTACGCTGTCCCGCGCCTTCAATCTGGTTCAGAGGATACTGGCTACAAGAAAACCCTCTTTCAATTATGCAGTATTCTTGAGAGAACGGTTGGCGTTCTTGCAAATAAAGTCAATTAAAGATGGAATACCCTACCAAGTTGATACACCTGATCAATTTATTGAAACATTCCGAGAAGCACCAAATAATGATCAAAACTTGCTCTGTGAACTCTATCTTCACAATGAGGCCATGCCTGAAGATAGCGTAATGAATATACTCCCTATTGTTGGTGAAATCCAAATAAGAGCCTTCATCTCTTTTCTAGCCAATCAACTGACTTGGAAAAATGCCTATATGTCAGCAACGTATAATGAGCAGAACTGCCTCCTCTGGATTCGAAATGAACCACAGAATGCAACTACCTTCATTGCACAGCATCGAAAAAATATAATTAATCCATAGTTGGTTGATCATATCAGGAAACTACAGGCAGTGGTCTTGCAGGACTGCCAGCATTATGTAAAAACAAAAGGGGCACTGGCCATTGAAGCAAACAAGTTATTTTGGGAACATTGTCCCAAAGAGAGACAGGAATATCATCCTTATAATCCCCTCAATCTTCAGGTAGCAATTTCATGCATACCTTATTATGTAAAATGTATGGAAAACTGTGCTGAGAGGTGGATTGGCTACCATTTTCATTTCCCTCTCTTGTGGTTACCTGGTAAGCAATATAAGGCTCATTACAAACTAACCAAAAAGGAGGAGTTGGCAGTATGGCAGCAATTACAGAGTGTCCAGGGATTCAGAAGTAGGTCTAATAAAACCTTCTTTAGCTACTGTATCAGCAACTTACACTGTTCATCCCAGTACTCCGACTCAGATTCGGAGTAAACGTTGCGTGAGGACATGCAACCCTTTCAGTTGGGGGGGATGTTAGGACTCCATATTGTCTACTTTTGACCTCATATTTTGTCATGATGTTACCCTTTTTAGGCCATAAGTAGAAACCCTTGATAACATTTTGACCTCATCATCCCAAGGTATGA
>APFE031644504.1:0-11444 GCA_000404065.3 Pinus taeda
CAATCATGAAATATGAGTACCTGTTGCAGCAGGAGGCTAACACCATCCTTCCTGAGATTCATTCTTATGCTTTAATTGTTCCTATAAATGCTTCAATTTCCCAATAAATTCGTCAAGTGACTGAGACTCAACATACTAAATCCGATCTCTAAATGCGAATGGAAAACCATTGGAAAATCATTGAACCTTATCCTTCTCATTAGTAAGATACGGTACATACCTAAATAGCTCCAGAAACTTGGTTGTGTACTCTTCGTCTATTATTGATCCAATCTTTAGGTCATAGTAACTCTCTAACAAGTACTTCTTCCTAAAAATCCTTTTGAACTCCCACCAACTTAGGTCATCTGTCCTAATGTCTCTTACTTGCTTAACATCTTCCGACTAGATATCCACTTTATTGTTCAAGCTGAATATAGTTATTATGGCCTTCATGTTATTTGTGTACTCACGCAACTCAAAAAAATTTCTCATCCCAAGTATCCAAGCCTCTTCATCTTCCAGCTTTTTCACATCTCCATTAAAAGTAGGTGGTTTTATTTCTCAAATTCATCTGGCAAGTATCCCCTATCACTCCTCTTGTAAGGATGATAACGATGAAGATCATGATGTCTAACAGTACTAGAACTAGAATAATAGCTGTACTGATTGCCCCTCCTATCTGGAGTGTCCAACAACCTGCCATCTCTCATTTTATCAGATTTATCTGACCTATGTCTACCAGGAGACCTACTACCATATGCCCCATTAGTTTTTTCCTCCTGTCCATGGCTGATCCAAAGCGGCGCTTGATGTTGCAAGTATGACAAACTCTTGTACCTATATGGTCCAATCATTATTTGTATTACAACTCCTTATCTCTTACTTCAAGTTCCTCAATGTATCTGATAAATCATAAGTGTGCCCTACACCACACTACTCATCTGATGCATAGGGATATTCTATGTAGTCTACCACCTTTAGCCATTTGATATTTTTCTTGCAATGAATAATATGTCAGATAAACCAATTCACAATAAATCAATGTACCTTAATATAGCTCGGGGAGTATACCTTGTCTACAAGATCACCAAATCAACGTGATACACGTATAACATAATCATAATTGCATATAGGCATACATAAATAAATGTATCAACACATAAACATCACTCTAGTTAAGGTCCGGTAATCAATGCAAGGCCATATCAAAAATTCATGTTATGACCTCATGCATGACAACAAACATTACTTAATTGTACACATTACTAGATGAAACCAACAATATGTATAAGCAATGCCTAACTAACTACACATACACATAAATGCATGTATTCAAGCATTAACGATCAATTCTTGTAATCAACCTACAAGACTAATACATGTAATCAAAATATTCAAGAATGTAACCTAACATAAAAGGATGTAAGTATGTGACATAAAATCAACTAGTAAGAAACATGTAACAATATTTAACAAATCACATACTCATGACAAATGCATTTCACACAATGAACATCAAATTCTTGTTGGCAACATTACTACACCCATAATCAACCGTAAATCAAATGTAACAAGCACATGCAATGCAAGTGTAAGGGACACACACATAATTTATATGCGTGCATGACTAACGCACAACGCCCATCCAGTCCGAGGGGTGAACCATGCTTTGATACCACTTTGCAACACCCTCCTCTCACATTTACCAAAGTAACTAGCCAACCAGGGTAAACATGAGAGGAGAGGCTACTATGATTGGATTTGACCTCCTATTTGACCTTAAGGAAGTGGTATCAATGGAAACATCACGCAAAGTCATCCAACATCAGCCTCAGAATCCTCAGGGGACAAGTTAGCCACTTAGACAACCTGTCCCTGGGTCCCATTGATGTTCTGGACATCTTAGGTCTTATTCGCTCCCATGCTATGGGAAAGAGAGCATCCAAAAAACCAAAGTCGCTCTCATAGGCTTGCCTTCCAGTGACTAAAGACTAAAATTTCCAGTTTTGTGGCAGTAACCTCGGGAATTAATCCACTTTTCAGGCGTAGAGCCCAAGTCACTGCCCATAATGGATTGATAGCTTAAAATCAGTAAAATTATAGGGTAACAATGATGCCAAAGAAATAAGTTGAACATGACCTCAACCAGATCCCCACTATCCATGATAGGAATTTCGTCAAACATATCATTAAAATGTAACCTGCAGGTGTAAACAGGAGAATTTCGTGTAGGGATCTCATACTTATATGAGAATCTCTATTAACCATTGTTCCCTCATGTCATTTGATACCTTATCATCTATTAGGCCATAGATACATTATCCATTCATTCACAAGTAAAAACATGTTGAGAGCCATACATAGCTGTTATCATAAAACATACATATAACTAGCATAATAGGGACAAAAATATCATAAGCATATCAACCATGAAATCCATATATACATCAGTACAGTTACACGTGAATTTATCACTAATGAATTCAATAAACCAACTAAATATGGGACTACCACATTCTACCTGACCATAAAATTGTTAAGTCAAATCTCTCTTGAGTCATTCACCCCCGTGCCATATTCCAAGCATGAATGTGGGACTCAAACCAAGAGAAGAAAGCAGGGAATATTGAGGGTAAACCACCTCACCCTCATCAATAGAAACCATGATTTACCGTAATCTATCCCGGATCACTAGGCCAACACATTGAACACATCATAACAGGCTTTATCGTGATCTCCACCTGATCACTAGTCCAATAAAGCATGGATACCACCGGATTTATCCACCTACATCGTGAGGAGGTTTTCTATCTCCTTGTCTCCCAGGCTTTATCGTAATCACAACCCGGATCACTAGGCCCTAAGCCGAGACCCACTCTCCAAGCTTTACCGCATATCCCAAACTTGGGATTACTATGCCCAATGGAGAAGAACCCACCTCTTGGCTTTATTGTATATCCTTTCATTCATCGACAAGGATTAGTAGGCCTATTGAGGCAACACAATCTTATTTTTACCGCAACACATAGTTTGGCTGAGGGGTCACTAGGCTAGTTGCTTTACCATGATCCATAGCCTGGTTCAGGGACCACTAGACCATGCGCTTTATCATTTGGAGATGCACCCCACTTAGCTTTAAATCCATCCAACAATTCATCTCAACCAAAACATGAGAACTCCATCTCACCATCATTATCCAAAAATGGCAACGCTGGGTTGAAATCATTGTTACACCTGGCAAAACCCATTCCATGATAGAAAAGAACCACATGCAATACCATTCATAACAAATCTAGCAAGGAAAATACACATGCAAGTCGATACTTGCAATGAAGCCTGGTGTGGCTGCTTGAGCCTGCCTTTTGCCTGCTTGATCTTTGCTTCCTCTTGCCTTCTTTTCCTTTCTTGCTCCAATTCCAAAATGCTCTAAGAGAAATCTAAGTGTCCAAGAGTTAGAGAGAGAGGGAGAATAATGAGAGATCTCCAAAACTCAAATTACAAAAGGTTACCAACTGATCCTTACAGGCCTTTTTATGAATGAGGCCTCTATTTTCTTCATTTTCCATTATTTTCCTTCATTTTCCTCCTCACATGCAACCTATCACCTTTCACCTTCCTTTTCTCCTAATTTCCATTATTTTGATAAATACATGTGCCAAAAATTTTGTTTTTCCTTTCAAAATCCTTAGCTATTGTCTTTGCCAATTTCCTTAGTCATAAACAATCAATGAACACCCCACACTGGGATGTCTTACCCAACATTCATCTTGGAATAAGTGTCCCATCAACCATGGTTATTGTTTTTAACTTTTATTACATGGAATTTTCACTAGGGCTATTATAGAACCCTCCCCCTTGGGAGACACCATCCTCAGTGCTCAATCACACATATACCTCAACAATCCACTAAAAGAAGATATACTACTCATGGAGCTTTATAACATAGCTCGATGCAGTATTTACAATGAAGGACTTGCTCACAAGAAAAATATAATTACAACATACTGCATATCGGAGCTATATAACATAGCTCATTACGTTATTTACAATGATCATCTCGTTGAGTGCCAACCCACATGACATCATAACATCATGATAAAATAACCACATGATAACATAGTAACATGAAAACATAATCATAATGACATGACACCCATAGGTCATGGTAGTATTTACATCCATATACATATGTACATATAACAATATCGCAAAAATTATATACCAAAAACATGTACTAAAACATATACTAGAACAACATATCAAAACATATACCAAAACACCATATCAAACCAGATACGAAAACACCATATCAAATCATATGCCAAAACACCATATCAAAGCCAGTTTGCCTCAACCAGAAAACAGGGAAGGATACATAGCCCATGTCTAATCCACCATATTCCAAGTAGCTTAATTAGGCCCAAAGTGCTTCCACTGAACTTCAACTTTCTCGATTTCTCGGTTCGAGAGCATGAGCAATTTTTCCTGCAATATACATTGAGGCTCCAGTTGGAATTCTCCATTGGTTCCACCTACAATACAGACTAATCAATCACATGATCAACATCCTTAACATACTACTTAAGCAAAGAAACTTGGAAAACATCATGGACTTTCATTGTTGGAGGAAGTGCAAATCGATAGGCTACTGGGCCAATCCTCTCAATGATACTCAAGGGTCCACAAAACAGTGGTGCCAACTTGGCACAAGATCAAATCCGCATGGAGCTCTTCTTCATCTTGATGCACAAGTTCACCTCTTCCCTAACCTGGAACTCTTTGAACAAACTGTTATGATATGTATAACTCTTCTACCTGTCCTGTGGTGCCTTTATATTCCTATTTATAACCTACATTTGATGTTCCATGTTTTCCAACATATCTAGTCCAATCAATACCCTATTAATCAAATAACTCCAACAAATAGGAGTTTTACAACTCCACTCCTACAATGCCTCAAAAGGACTCATCCTCAATGACTAATGATAATTGTTGTTGTATGCGAACTCTAGCAAGCGGAGATACTCTTCCCACTTCTGCTACTGATGCATCACATACATCCTCAACATGTCCTCCAATATCTTGTTGACCCTATCTGTCTATCCATCTGTCTGCGAATGATAAGCTATGCTGAAGGCAAAATTTATGCCCACACCTACAAACAACTCCTTTCAAAACTGGGAAGTGAACTTTGCATCCCTGTTTGACACAATCTTAGTTGGAACAACCATCCCGTCTAACCACATATCTAATGAATACCTGTGCCACATTGCTAGTTGAGAATGTAGACTTCATTGGAATGAAATGTGTAACCTTTTTCAACCTGGCCATGATAACCATGATGGAATCATGCTATCTCACTATCTTCGGAAACCATGTAATGAAATCCATGGAAATAACCTCCCATTTCCATTATGGAATCATGATTGGTTGTAGCAATCCACCTGAATGTTTGCAATCTGCCTTCACTCACTGAAAATCAAAACACCTCACCACAGACTTTACTACATCCCTCTTCAAATTTAGCCAATAGTAAAATCTCTTCACTATTTTTAGTGTCTTCTAATAACCTAGGTGACCTGAATATAGTTTCTCATGAAATTCTCTCAAGGTCACCTTCTTGAGCTCACTGTTATCTGACACATATATCCTGTCTCTGAATCTTACCAATCCATCCATTGTAAGAAAATAATCCATACACTGTCCACTTGCACCTATACCTGTACTGCCACATGTACTTGTACCAACACCTTGCTATAACATGTGCACAATCGCCATATACCTAACATCCTACTAACCCTCTTGCAAGATCTTATACTATAAATCTGTCCTATAGGAGCTCATAGCTTCCAAGTGATTTACCTGTACCCGTCTACTGAGAGCATCTTCCACCCTGTTCTCTTTTCCTTTCTCGGAACCAAAATCACTGATCATGGCCAATCATCTAGCTTGTTGGGCATTTAGATTTAGCTAGTCAAACAAATACATCAACAGATGGTGACCGCTCATAAGTACAAACCTCCTACCAAGAAGATAATGCCTCCACATCTTCAATGCATGTATGTTTCATGTTAATTCCAGATCACATATTAGGTAGTTCTGCTCGTGCTCATTTATTTTTCGGGACTCATAACATACCACCTGTCCATCCTACATAAGGAATCCACCAAGCCCTCTCTTGCAAGCATTTGTGCATACCACAAATTCCTTGTTTGGATATGCAATATGTAGCACTTGTGCATGTGTCAACAACTACTTAAGCTACTCAAAGCTAGACTTACAGTCTTCTATCCATTCAAAATTATTACCTTTCCTTTGCAATCATGTGATAGGATAAGCAATTTGTGAGAAGTTCCTGATGAGCCTCTTATAACAACCATCCAGACCCATGAAATATCTCACCTCATCCACACTCTTAGGAGCTACAGACTCCACGATGGTTCTTATCTTCTCTAGATCTACTGCAATGCCCTCCTTGGAGACAAGATGCCCCAAGTAGTGTACCTCAGTATCAAAAGAAACTATACTTGCTGAGCTTAGCATACAACTAATTCTCTCTCAACAAACTCAACACTACTGCTAAATTCTCAGCATGCTCTTCCTGATTTTTAGAATATACCAACATGTCATCAATGAACACAATAACAAACTTATCCAAATATGGACGCAACACACTGTTCATCAAACACATAAATGTAGCTGGAGCGTTATTTAAGCAAACTGGAACTACAACAAACTCATAATGCCCATACTTTGTCGAGAACATAGTCTTTTAACTGTCCTCTTCTTTGATGTGTATCTAATGGTATCCAGATGTCAAGTCAATATTCAAGAACATTGCTGCTACCTTCATCTGATCGAACAAGTCATTAATCCTCGAGAAAGGGTACATGTTCTCGATAGTCACTCTGTTCAACTTCCTATAGTCAATGCATAGTCTATGAGTACCATCTTTCTTCTTCACGAACAATATCGGTGCACCCCAAGGTGATACACTTGGCCTAATGTATCCCTTGTCCAACATTTCCTTCAACTACAACTTTAGCTCAACCAACTCAGGCGTCATCATCCTATAAGCTGATTTTGATGCTGGAGATGCCCCTAGCACTAACTCAATAGAAAAGTCCACTTCCTTGTGACGTGAAAACTTTGTAATGTCCTCAGGGAATACATCCTGAAACTTTTGCAAAACTGGGTACCTACTCAACACATATTCATCCTTAAACTCCTTACCCTTATCACTATAAATGTGTACTACAAATAACATACACCCTTTCCTTTGGCTACACTTTTCTTTCATAGCTGTCACCATCCTAACTGATGTGGCTTTCTTCTTACCCTACAAGATTCCTGGTTCCCCATTGTCATTAATACACTCAATAGCTTTATCATAACATTATGCCTTGGTTCTATGAAGATAAAACCAATCCATTCCCAACAACACATAGTATGATCCTAATCGCTTCTTTGTACTTGTAGCCAACTACACTAACCAAGACTCTGCATGCAATTCCTTACTCAAACCACACTTCTCCGACAAGTAAGGACTAACATAGCTATAATTATATCCAGGGTCAATCAAAATAGAAATAACTTGATCACAAATCTTACCGTTCATCTCAATGACAGGTTCCTGGTGTTCTTCTTGTCTATTGTCCACTGCTGCATAGATATGAGGAATGCTTTGCCCAACATCCGAAATAGTCTGTACCTCCTGTGAACTGTATATCTGAGGCCTACCACCCTGATTTTATAGAAAATTTATCTTAAGGTGTTCCTTGTCACATGTCCAACACTAAAACTAACCAATACCCACACCTCTATGTTGTTGTTGCGACTCATATCCCTCTCTAACTACATTAAACTTCTTTTGCAATGCCACATTCTCTTTTCATCTACATGCTGAGGCCTTTTCCTCTTAGGCTTCCATTTACCTTTACCTTTTTATTTTCCCTTCCATCCATGCTGAGATTCATTCTCATGCTTTGATTGTTCATAGAAATAATTCAATTTCCCAATAAGTTCCTCATGTGATTGAGTCTCATCATACTAAATTTGATCTCTAAATTCTAATGGAAAAACATTGACAAATCACTGAACTTTAGCATTCTCATCAGTAAGATACAGTACATACCTCAATAGCTCTAGAAACTTGGTCGTGTACTCTTCATCTACCATTGATCCCATCTTTAGCTCATAGAATTCTTCAGCCTTATTATTGTAGTACCTCTCTCACAAATACTTCTTCCTAAAATGCCTCTTGAACTCCCACCAACTCAACTCATATGTTCTGATTTCTCTAACCCACTTAACATCTTCCCACCAGATGTCTACTTTACCTTTCATGTTGAAGATAGTTGTTCTAGCCTTCATGTTATTTGTGTACTCAGGAAACTAAAATAATTTGTTCATCCAAGTATCCAAGCCTCTCCATATTCCAGCTTCTTCACATCTCCATCAAAAGTAGGTGGCTTTGCTTTCTTAAATTCATCTAGAAAGTATCCCCTATCAGTCATCCTATAAGGATGATAATGATGACGATCATGACATATATTAGAACCAGAACCAGAACTAGAATAGTACCTATACTCATCGCTGCTCCTATCCAGAGTGTCTACCAACATACCATCTATGATGCTAGCAGACTGACATCCCTTCATATCCAAACAACTATTGGAAGCTTTAATGTGTGCTCCTTCCTTAAACAACCCGGGACCCTACATCTTTCATTCATATACAACTATCAGAAATGGGACTTATGTCTATGTCCACACATCTCTATCAGAAGCGTTATAGATGCACTTTTACGTTAAAAACCCGACTATATAACTTTATCGAATACAAAGGATTACACGGGAAAACCTGCTCCGATCAGATAAGCCGGAACTCGAAATACATAAAACCTATCCTATAAATCTTTCGGGTCTGCATTTTCCATATGCCTTATCGTCTTTCCTCCAATCTCCACTTTACACATAAACACATGGAAAAATTGTTCCAAAACTTAAGGTCGAATCTTAAAAATATTACACCCACATCTAATAAATTTCAGATCCACTCTCCATTTCAGTCCTTTCTGCCGCGCTTTCCTTTATATTTTCTGATCACTAATTATCAGCTATCACTATATTGGCATTCCATTGCATTGTCCATCGACCCTTCAACTCTGTGATATGCAATCAATTCTGCACCGTTTGATCAACTTCAATCCAATGATCCATACTTCATCGCATTACTGCAATTAGCGTTAGCAAGTGGCTAGGATCCGGTCCATTCAAACAGACTTACGTCGATGTGATAAATTTTGCCGATGCGATAAAGTGCACTACTTTACCCAATTAGATTTGGTCCGTTGATCTTAGAGATTCAACGACCACTGTGCATTAATATTCACCTATTTATTTCGTCTCTTTACTTGATTTCGTTCAATATTGTTAGACTTATGCCTTTCATAGGTTTCCTCTGCCATACTTCGTTTTCACTCACGACATTTAGATATAACTCTCTATGATATCTTTGAAGTGGCTCAACCACTGTTATAATGATAAGGACCCCAATTATGATTTAACGCTGCAATTTATAACTTAAGGCATACAAACAGAGAAGGATGCTCCAGTTGTTCTACAGGAAACTATATAGAGGCAAGCGAAGGGTTTCAAGAGAATAATACATCTATGCACACAAAATTATTCATTCAATACAATAAAGCTACATGGTCTTATCCCTCTCACTCGATTACAACAATAATAAACAAAACTCTTGTGTCTATCTTGAAATCCTAGATCCCTCTTACTTGACTCCAACCTAGCTAACCTCTACCTAGTCTCTCTCTCCCCTCTAGCTAACCTCTCTCTCACTAACCTCTGAATTATGCAAATAGATCATATTTTATACAAGAATGGATTCATGAACCAATTTTGGTTCAGATCCAGAAATCTTTCACTCTCTCCTAAAGAATCTATTCAACTCCACTCTTTTCTAAAACAAGCACTAATTTAAGCTTTCAAATCCATCATATCCTATTCAAAATAGATAAATCTAACTGTTTGGTCTGATCTCCACACAGGGAGGGTCAATCAGCCATTATACCCTTTTTCTCATATTTTACAATAAATAAAACAACCTCACACATTTAAATAAATAAAATTAACTAATCTCATGTCTTCCAACCCCTTGTTAGTCACAACATGTGATCATACCATTGCATTTATAACTAGGCTTGAATGCTCCTGCATCAATCCGTCATTGTATTTGATTTATCTAACATGTGTCTACTAGTAGACCTACTGCCATATGCTCCATTAGTTTTGTCCTCCTATCCATGGTTGATCCAAAGTGGCCCTTGACATTGCAAGTCTTACAAACTTTGAAGAAGTATAGCATTAACCTCTATTTTCTTCTCTTGTGCCTATATGATCCGATCATTATATGACATAGAACTCCTTATATTTTACTTAAATCTCCTAAATGTATCTTCCAAATCATCAGTGTGCCCCGCACCACGCTGCTCATCTGTTGCATAGGGATATTTTATGTAGTCTACCACCTTGCTAGCCATTTGATCTCTTTCCTGCAATGAATAATATGTCAGATAACAAAATCACAATAAATAAACATACCTTAGTATAGCTTAGGGAGGATACCTTGTCTGCAAGATCACCAAATCTGCATGATACATGTATAACATAAGCATAACAACATACACACATACACAAATAAATGTATCAACACATAAACATCACTCTAGTTAGGGTCTAGTCATCAATGCAAGGCCATATCAACAATGCATGATATGACCTCATGCATGACAAGAACCATTAATCCATTGTACACATTTCCACATTCAACCAACAATATGCATAAGCAATACCTAAACAACTACACATATGCATAAATGCATGTAGTCAAGCATTAGTGATCAATTCTTGTAATCAACCTACAAGACTGATACATGTAATAAAAATATTCAAGAATGTAACCTCACATACAAGGATGTAAGTAGGTGACATAAAATCAACATGTAAGTGACATGTAACAATATGTAACTAGTCACATACTCATGAAAAACTCATTCCACAAAATCAACATCAAATTCTCCATGGAAACATTACTACAACCATAATCGGCCATCAAGAAAATGTAACAAGCACATGAAATGCAAGTGTAAGATACACACATTCCATTGATATGCATGCATGACCAACACACACCACCCATCCATTCCAAGGGGTGAACCATGTTCTGATACCACTCTATAACACCCTCCTCCCACATCTACCCAAGTAAATAGCCAACCGGGGTAAACATGAGAGGAGAGGTGTTACACTGAAATTTGTCACCATGACTATCTGCAGTTAATATGGCTCCATCAATAGTCATATTATCCTCCTTGTCAAGCCTTATACCTCTGCTCTCCATGTCAAACTTCAAAAAAGAGAGAAAGTCACTAAAAAACATGTTTA
>APFE031644510.1:0-17699 GCA_000404065.3 Pinus taeda
AATGACACTTTCACTTATAATAAAATCAGAGATAACATGCTTTCATGCATAGGTTGTGAATATAGAAGGACTATTCTTGTTGTATTTGCAATATATGTTATTTAACTTACGCTTATCCTTATGAACTATTTCACATTTGTAAGAATCTTGTTGAATGCATGTTGTTGTATTCATTCATCATTTTAACTTGTGGAATATTCTGCATCTTAGCCTATGATGTCATTATGCTTGTGTGTTCCTTTCAAGATGCATAATATTACAGGCTTCCAAGGGGGGCACTTCCTTTTCCCTTCATGTGTTCGAACCTTCATGCATCACACTTGACTCTCTGTAGGGTCACACACTTGCTCTTACCCAAAGTTACCATACTTCACTTTGTGTGTTTTTGCATTCAAGGCATAACATTACCACCCCTACTCCAAACGGTGTGAGGTCTAGTTGGGACTTCATATCGGGGGGATCCCTTGAATGTTGGTGGGTCCATCACCGTCAGATTTTTTGGCACTAGAAGGAGGTCCACATGACAAGTTGAGCCCTTAAAGTCTATTTTGAATTTTCACACTCATTTAGCGACTTCTTTCACAATCATAACCTCGACATGTTTTTCCAGAATTATAAGTCTGCAAGTGTTGGCGAGTATCATAGATAATTTTGTCAAGTCTCAAATTCGATGGCAACGATGAGCCAACCTTATTTGATCATACTGCTCTTTTTCCTAACTTTTGTATAGAGCACAACATTCACTGTGAGCTTGTTGGTTATAGGTTGTTCATCCTCATGTTTGAAGTGCACTTAAGGCAACGATGTCACACATTGACCGATGCCTCCATACACTCTTTTGAACATCTTGTCACATCACTGTTTCACGTTTTTGATATGTATGATCGTAAATGCCTATGCAAGAAAATTTTAGAATTGTGAAAATCACATGATGAATCAATGCATAATTTTCACAATCATTTCATGCATATTTGCTTTGAATTTCAAAATATGAAGTTGATTGGAATTTCTTGTCAGGAAGATTTCAATATCTTGTTCACATTTCAGAAAATCTGCACGAGTTAGAATCTTTTGAACTACTCCCAACATACCTTGGTGTTATAGCTTTTAAATTTGTGACGAACAATGTTGTTGCTCCAAGTGACCCTCTGCCCTCTTCTCATCAAACAGCTCTAGTTCTGCAAGTTGAGGTGGGAGAGATTCAAAATTCGTCTGTTGATCTACCATCATCCTCAACCACCCTACTACTCATAATTTTAGCTCAAGTTTGGAATGTGATTTTGATTGTTCTGATGAAGTGTTATTTCCTTGTCCCCTACCCTTTGGACCCTCTAATCCTTCGGATTGAGTTTTCGTGTTCACATGTTTCAAATCTTTCTTGTGATTTTCATGAGGATCAAGTGTTGTATGGAGTTGGTGTTGAGCAACGAACTTGTGATATCACTCACAATGATTATATGGGGAATCCCATAGATGAACGAGAATATGCGACGAAGGATGATTCTCTTTCTTTTGCACCTCCCCTTCATCATCCTAAAATTTCCCACCATTCTGTCATTTCTGTTGAATCTTGTGAAAATTTAGTTTCTGATGTTGTTACTACCTCTGATCATTCCCAGAACACGTGGGATGTCATCTTTTCATCCAATTGTGGAGAGGACAAATCTTCTATTCTAGATCTTCCTAATCTCTCATCTCATCTTTCTGAAAACTTAGAGGGTGAATTTCCTTTCTTTTAAATCTTCCCCTCTTTGCAATTCATCAGATCATGAGGATGCCTTTGTTAGGTGTGGAGCATGATTATTTTAGAGGTCTTTGTTTTTAGCTGGATGTATACCCCAGGAATATTGTACACCCCTCCACGCAGGGGGGACTTGTACCCCCTGCGGGGGTTCGAGGGGGCCCATCCCCCTCGGCTGGGGGGTCCAGGGGCCAGTGGTCCCTCGGGAGGGGGGGGGTCGAGGGCAGCCACCCTCGAAGCTACAAAACAGATGTAAAATTGCCTTGTAAAAGTATAGTAATTTCTAGTCAATCTGGGCCGTTCATCAAGCAGATGATCTGACAGTAGAATTTATGTTTAGTTTAGGGTTTTTTTCCCTAGAAGGAAACCTCTGTCTTTGTATGAGGGAATTGTATTTAGTCTGTGAAATAGATGTGTATTCTCAGAGCGAGAAACAAAGAGGTGAGACTGTGAGAGAAAACAGAGGATATTATAGCGGATCTGCTGTAGGTTGTGTCTCTTCATTTTGCTGGATAATAGAAAGGAAGGACTGGCAGTTCAGGGTGAACGTAGCCCAAACTAGGTGAACCATGTATATCTGTGTCTCTATGGTTTTATGTGTTTGTGGTATTCTGCATATTACATGTCTTTCATTTCTCTGTCATATATATAATTTTTCTAACAACCTTCATATGTGATCTTGAACTTTATGATTGTGGTTGTCGTGACCTCTTTATTTATTCATTTGGTCACGATTCTAATTTTTCCGATGTTAACCTTTGCCAGCCACCGTTCTGTGACAATTTGCCTTTTGATGCGTTGGAACTTCCCCAAGTTATTGAGGCACTTCAAATCGAGTTGATGGTTATGTCAGTTTCTCATAGTCTTGTGGTTACTTCCGCTTCTTATCATAATAGTTTTGAATCTTTTGAGGCTCCTCATCACTCTAACGCACATATTGAAAATAAATCTCTCTTACAATTTTCACATCCTCCATCTCTATTACACGATCCTATTGCTCAGTCATTGGAGGAGTCTTATGTGGCGAGCGCTGTCGCAAAATGGAAATATTTATTTATTATATATATATAAATATATATAATATATATATTTTTTATTTTAATTATTATTATTTTTTTTAATGTTCGCGCTGTATTCAAAAAATCAAGAAGTTTGTGCCTACATGTCATATAATAATATATATATATATATATATATATAATAAATATAATATAATATAATATATATATATCATATATATAAAATTTTTTTTTTTTTTTTTTTTAATGTTCGCTTGTATTCACAATTCAAGAGTTTGTGCCTACATGTCTTTAACTCACATTGTGTTTAAACGCCATGGTACGACCATTGAATGTCTTTCATGCGCTTTTCGTTTTTACTTTTTTTGCGTGTTCATTCAAACTTCAAATGTTTTGGTTTGTATTATCTTATCTTTCTTGTTTATTATTTTTCTCATATATCTTTCTTGACATGTATTCCTTACCCACATAGGCCAGCTAATGTGTTAGTGGTTGCATTGGAAATATCACTTCACATGAGTCTGGCTTATGCTCTGTTTAGGTTAGGAGTAGGAGTAGTTTTGATTTTCTTTGTTGTTTCCTTTGATTTGCTTTACTTTGATTTGATTTTTCTCTGTTTCTTTTCGTTCCTTTGTTTTCTTTTCAGTCATAGGGTAGCTTCCACATCAGACCGTGTTTGGCTTCTTAGACAATCAAGGTGAAGTCCAAGAGGAGGTTGTACTGCTATCAATGCTTGGTTATATGTTTATTCCCTCTCTTTATGTGAATCTTGCATTTCTTTAGTCAATGATATTCTAATGGAAAAGACGTTCCTTTCGGAAAAAAGTCATAGTGAAACCACAATTCTTGCACTTTTAACTAGTACTGCCTACCTAATCGGACTTTTATTTTTTTATTAGTCCTTTTCAACTAAGTTGAGTATAGTAAGGAGGGGAGGAAAACCTTAACAAGTATGTCAGAGGTGTATACAAATATCCTTCTCTGAAGGGACAACCTCTTATGCTCTCAATAAATCGTGATCCCTCTTCCGCCCCATGAAATAAATAAGTGCCTATGCATAATTCTTGAGAAAATAAAATGAAAAAATGAAATAAAGGGCAAAAGAAGAGAAAGGCTTCCTGTGTAGGGAGGTGAAGCAATCAACTCCACCAGGGTACCATCTAGGCTCGTTGGCAACGGGGCAATGTTTGTGTTCCTGAAGTGACTCTGTTGGGGTACTGTCCAGGATTGATGGCACCGGAACAACACCAGAGATGAAAAATAAGATTTTGACATTTTCTTCTACTTCTGCATTTATATACTCCTCATCCCCAAATGAAACAACTCAATTTGACTTGGCTTGGTATGTGTATTGCTGAATAAAGAGAATGGTAGGGACTATATCTTTAACTCAAGCTAAGTGAAGAAGCTATGACAATCAATGAACTAAACAATACTTCTCGAAGAGTTAGACCTATTTTGCATGAGACAATATCCATACAGAAAACTGGAGTTCTACCAATGTGTCACTGGTGTTGTAGCGGCTACAACTACCCTCCAAAATTTTGCCTATGCTTTGATTTTGGAGCCTTCCTTCCTATCCATAGGATCTTATCTTGTAATGTTGTCAAGTACTCATTTAGCCTTAAGCTCAAAATTTCCATAGTCATGGAAGGTAGCCCAACATTAAGCCCAAAATATGTGCAATGCATCCCTCACTGAGCTTAGAAATTGTGTAGTGGACTAAACTAGAAAGTTTCCTAGTTCCCCATAATTGTGCAATCTTTCCCGGTAGTGTGCATGGCAAGTTTCCCCAGAAAAGAAAAAAAAAGTCCCTAGGAAGTAGGGATCCATTATTAGTTTTCCGAAGGTGACACATTGCTATTTTTAGAAGTTTCCATGAAGTGTCATTTTCCCTTGATTTTAGGCATGCATGTCATAAACCCTCATTCGCTCAAATCTAGTTAATTGACCCCTCTAGAGCTCACTTGCGCATTCAATCTTGGAGCTCTAGCATTCTTGAGGAGATCAAGGAACCTTCAATATGGTCGTCATCACTTTTCTAGTTGAGTTTCACCTTTGTCATCTTTTGCTTCTTTTTGTATCAATTTTTGTCGTTTCACTTGAGTGAGTTTTGTTTTGCTTATTTATCTTCACAATTATTGGAGTTTTAACTTGTTTCAGCTTGTAGAAATGTTGTTTCAAGTTATTGTTTGCCTTTCACAAGTATCGCATCAGTTTCTTTGTTTTTGCACCAATGGTTGTTGTTGCGATGACTCTCCTCATCGATTTTATTTTCTTTCTGTTCATTCGGTTTCTACACTTGATCTATCATGATTCATTCACACTTAATCATATATGTGCCCAAGCTCACAACATCACTTATATTTTCTCATTTTTCACACTTCCCTTGGGCAGATCTTCCCTTTCCTTGGTTGGTTTTCACTTTTCTCAGTTGAGCATTGCTTAATCATAAGGGTCAATCCGAAAGCTTGACCTCTGGAACTGCGTAGTGCACAGTATAGGCTGGCCTAACTGTGTATTGTGCAGTTCCAAGCCTCAGCTTGCTTCCCTAGCCAATGAGACTGTGCAATGCGTAGTCTCTCCCAAACCATTTCCCAGGCTGAACTACCCACTGCTTAGTCTCAACCTACAAGCTTCATCCTTGGCTATTGGGATTGTGCAGTGCGCAGTTCCCATAGGCAGGCAATCCTTCCTACTGCTGCAAATTGCGCAATCCCTCTCATAAGATGCCCGATTTGTTGCTTGATCATTCCTTGAAAGTAGATTTGCTAAAGACTTCTATTTGCTTTCCATGAGTGTCTTGTTGGAAATAATGAGAGGGGGGTGAATCAGTATTCCTTAGCAATTAACACTTTTAAATATTTTTAGAGCATTAGTTAATCTTCAATTATTATTAATGTTTATGTAGTAACAACAATAAATAAAGGAACACACTAGACACAAGAATTTTAGGTGGAAAACCCCCTCCAAGTCAAAAACCACCGAACGTTTTTCTAATAAATTCTTTAATCTTTAGCCCCAACTAAAATCAAAGTAACAACTTCCTAGAATTCTGGAAAAGCATTCTTCTCCAACTCCCACTAGAAGGACACCCCAATGCCCCGGTTTCTTCCATAGTCAACTGAATGGATGCCCCAACATGCTAGACCAACCTACCACCCTGAAGTGTTCATAGGCTCCAACCTGTAGGCACCTTCATGCACCAGCCTAGCACCTCCCTACCACCGTATAATGACTGAAATGAGACAAGAGTGTGGATTCTCGTACAATGGTTTTGAACGAACATCCAATCACACTATGAACTGCAACCCAACCATGACATCTTCCCAACAGAGACTCCTATACCTCCCAATAATGCCTTTTCGACTGTAGGCAGATTGACTATTTTACAATAATGACTCTTCCAGTGATGACACTTTTATAAAATGACTCTTTTACAACTTTACAATGATGACTCCTTGCCTTGACACTTCTTCACAATATATAAATGGTTGTCATGTCTTCAAAGGATGTCCCGTTGCAGTGCTTCCTTTGATTTGATACTTCTACTCTTGAAATCTTGCTTGAAGTTGTACTTGAACCTTCTTCTACCTACATGCAAAATTTGCCCGATGAAACCAATCCCAAAACAAAACAAAATACCCTTCAACTTACCTCTGCCTGCAAAACACATGTAAGTGCATAATAATGAATAAATATAAATTAAAATTACAATGTGTACCTGAAGAGTGCTTGTCACTTTTGTTCTTGACTTGCTGCAACAGTAGACAAAGACTTATAGGCCTAGACTATATGCAAGACTATATCCAAAACTGACCTAAAGATATATACAATAAAAAACTCATGAAAAACCCTAGACTTGTGATGAACCAAGTTCTAAGTACAACAACAAAGATCATTCTATCAACTATGATAAGACAAGTAACATGAACTTACAACATCATATAGATTTAGCATAATTGGTGTAGCATCAAGCATATGTAGCATCAAATGTGTAGTATCAAGAATAAGACATCTGAAATGTGGTATCAAAACTAACTGTGACATATAGAGACATAGAGATATAATTGAGACCCTGTATGTACATATGTTGTCCTACAAAAACATATATCAGAGATGATACTCATATTTCAAATGTAAACACTAATCATATATACCTTGTTTTAGGAGACTTACCCTTGACTATGGATGTGTTGTCCTTACTGCAGTGATCCTTGAATGCATGCTTTTTCTTACCTTCTAGGAGCTTGATATTGAACCTATTGTATCTATGTAATTTCATATCTCCAAGGTCTGAAATTTCGTCTTGTGGTAGCCCTCTGAGTCCTCTTTCCAACCCCACAAGTCTTATCAAGATTTGATTCTTCAAGAAAGAGTTATGTCCAATCTCCCATGATGACCTGATTATAAATTGGTTCAGTAGAGTGAACTTGTACGAAGTGCCATGTGTCACTGTTGCAACCTTCGGCCTTGAAAACACTATCCAACAAACTACAGTCTATCTATTTCTGGGACTATTTATGAAATTTGAATCCAATTCTCAGAGAGAAAGTTATGATGACTTTCCCAATGTTGCCTGTTTGACATGGAATTAAGGAGCCTGCAAAAACCATAACTTCCTCAGATCATATATCTGAAAATATAGAGAACTAAGATCTGAAATTCAATCACAAGGTTCATCAAGATTTCGGCTCAAATGGATTTTAATTTCAGCTTCTGAAGCTTCGTATAAAAAAAGTTATAGCGCAACTTCCAGCATGATCTGTTTGAAGCCATAAAATCCCTACTAGAGGAGGGTATGAGGGTCATTATTTATATGAATGTCTTGAGTTGAGAGGGTCCTCAACAAGTGAACGTTGGAGGGATTTTAGGAGATTTTATTATTATTATTATTAATTATTGATAATTCAATGACCACAACCAATTACGAGTGACATGTCACAACCCCATAGGGTTTTGGCCCACTAACTGGGGTTACTAACTTCAAACATTAATATCTCTTAAACTGTGAAGAATTAATTGGTGTCGCATATATCAACGGAAACATCTCGACCAATAAAATCCATTTAGAAGATCCTTGACTCATAATAGAGTAAGTTGTCATGTCAAAATGCCCATGCAAGATCAGGGTAGCCCCTGGTGTTGCTTGGGTTGACATCAATGACAACTATTGATCAACATGTCTTTCTTGTCCCACTGGTACCACAGTTGTTGAGAACCTCTCTCCAGTAGTCATTGTTACCATAACACTAAAGAGAGTTGCTTCAAAAGAGACCACTGAAAGTAGTACCGGGGAAGCAGTTGAGCAAGTTCCAATTAACTTGCCAATATATGTGGATACTCAACTATTTATAAGAAAGGAATCAACATTAATATGGCAACAATTCCAACAGCATTAATAGAAGGCAACAATATGGTACAAGATAAGGGAAAGAGAAAGGTTGCTGACAAAATAGAGGGAGAACAAAGTTGTGAATTCAATTCTTATGTAAGTAGCTTTGGCAGCAGAAGCAAAGAGGAAGTAGATGATACAAAGAGCAGAGCAGAGGAAGAGAGAAAATAGAGTTTTCAGGAAGCAGAATTGAGGGTGCAAAAAACAGAATAAAAACTGAGGGAAGAACAGGAACAGAGAAGGAGAGAACAAAATGAGAAGCATAAGCAGAAAGAAGAAGAAAGGGAAGGTACAATGTTAATAGAAACAACGTCGATTCAAGTTGAAAAGCAAGAACAAAACCATCTAACAACAAAGGGAGAGAGCGAACATATGCGGGACCAGGAGCTTGCTCAACCAATCAAAGTTTTGATTGAAGTTGTAGACATGGAGTTGGGACTAGAGCCCCAGGATGAAGCTATTGATCTGAATCTTAGTGCACCGAATGTCATCGTTAGTCTCCACCACCTCCAACCACAGAGTTATACCTGAGCAAGTAAGAGGACATACTTCCCCTTGATGATGATCCGGTAATGGATGTGTACAATCTATCATATAATGAACTTCAGGAGAGAATTGTACAAATGTGAAGAAAGCATTTTTCGGGTGATCATGCATCACTTGCATTCACTAGAGAAAGGGTTATAGTGGTGAACACTGACAATAATCCAAATGCCATTTTCAAAGACAACTTTGCCTTTGCAAGTGCAACAAGATAAAACACTCAATATTTGATGGCTAAGAATAAGAAATTGGCACAAAACTTACAAGCTGCCTGGCAAGAGATAGAACAACTCTGTGCAGTAGCACAAAATGCAGTCTTTGTATAGGTCTACATGGAGAAAATGAGAGCAATGATACTTAGTGAGGTATCGACACTTGGAGAGACCACACGAGACCTCTATGAGGAGCTCGTAACCATACATAAGGCAGTTGTCTGACTGCATAGCTTGCAACAATAGAGCAAGGAATTTGTCAAGATTCTCAGGAATGTGCAAACTACCATCACCATCATGCAATAATGGACATTGTGATACAAAAGGGCACTGCTTAATTTGGGAAAGAAGATGAAGTCGCAAGCAAAGATGGAGAAAGAAAGAGTTTGAATGTTGATTCAGAACAACAAGCAGCTCGACCCATTCATTAGAAACATTCAAGCCTCATATGTATTGTTGTACAATAGTTTCGATTTCATGGTGAGAACACACAAGATCCCATCAGTCAACTCAATCAACAAAGCTAATCGTAAACATCAAGTTAGGCAGGAGACTGAAAAGTATTTGGAGCTGATGAAATAGATTGCCACCGAGGAGGATTTGGAGCTGAACATACAAAACATGCAAAACTACATTGGTGGTCTTGTTTAGATCAGAACAACCCTTGTTCATGCCTCACGATGCCCCAAACACATTCCTTAGTAGAATGGTGGCTCTTCATCAATGTCAGGATTTGGGCCCTTTCAAAGATATGGCTAAAGAGTATGGTTGTTAATGTGGTCTAGGACAACTAGAGGTCCACCCTTGGTAAATATGGGAAGGAGCAACTGAATATTGTCTTCATAAGTAAGGAGAAGTAAGAATGCTCAAGGTTTAGAGTTTTAATGGCACAAATAGAGAATTGCAGTGATGTTAATTCAGATAACAAATAACAAGGCAATAGAATGAATACTATAATATAGTGCATTGAAGCCGACAAGTGGATACATGGTTCAATGGGGGCAGGTAAGCAAGAAGAATGGGTATATAAGGCATGCTTCTCCATAATTTTTATCATAGAGGTTCATGTTTGGAAGACAAAGACCACTAGAGATAAATAGGGTCACTGTGAGGGTGAAGGCATGGAGAGTGAAGTCTAGACGTTGCCTATCTCAGAGAAGGTGGATACTGAATGTTAGCTGGATTACATCAATACAACGATGGAACATATTTTTTCTTAGCTAAACAAGAAGGTGGAAGTGGTGGCCATGAAGCTTCAAGCCTAGTTGCAACTCCTGACTCAAAGGGATGGCCTGCTTCAGACCAAGATTGACAGGCTGCAGGTGAAAATGGATCTATTGGACCTTTGTCTCGTAAAACTTGAATAAATGAGAAGGAAGGATGCAAAGGAAATCAACATGGGCGAGGACATGAGGGAGGCATCAAAGGTAAACTAGATCCTTGCTCTAGATTGACCAAATCAAGATGATGAGGTGGTGGAAGAGACCTAGGTCCTCGCTCTAAAACAATCAAAGCAAGTTGGTAAGAAAACTATTGAAGTTAATCTCGAAGTGAGATCGTCTAATGTAGTCCAGTCAACTATCTTTCTTAAATTATGTATTGCAAATATGTTATAGTTTAGGAATTTTTTGAAAGGATCTTAGATGTTTAGATTTGCAATAAGCAGGAAGTGCAGTAGAAACAAAGTCTTTTTTTGACAAATTTTTAATCCAATAATTAAATATTCAACTGAAAAGTTAAGAGGATATGGCCTTGTAACCAACTTAAAATTAATATAAAGTTCTAATTGTTTTGTTAAATAATTAAATTAAATTCCTCCCAACTACCTGAGATAAATTCAAATAATAAAACATTTGATTGAAGAATATGTGTTCTTCTAAAAATTTTAGATTTTAGTAAACAAAGACTTTTTCTATCTATGTATTAGATTCAGCAATTAGATTACTTAACAAAAGAGTTCCAATACCAATTCAGTGCCTAGCTTCACCATAACCTTGAAAATAAATTAATTTTACAATTAGGTGATTATTATTGTTATATTCAATGCTTTAATATCACTTTTTAGTTCACAAAATATTGAAAATGCAATGAAAAGTTTAAATGTCATGGTTTGGAAAGCTTATGACATTTCTTAGATCCTTTTAACTCATATTACAAAGAACAATTTAAAATCTTTGAGTTTAGAAGTCTCAATTTATTAATTAAATCATTTGAGTTTATCATTGATTCTTGAGTTGATAGGGATTTTACAATTTAATATGGGAAAGATGTTTTGGGATGCATTAAATGTAGTGTTAGCTAATAATAATAATAATAATAATAATTTAATTAAAAAATAAAATAGCAAATTAGTTTAATTCAATTTATGTTATTGCAATTTTGTTTTTATTAATAAAATTACAAATAATATTTTCTAAAAAAATATAATATATAATGTCACATTAAAATAAATTAAAATAATAATAATTCATATTTGTCATCCTGATATTCAAAACATATAATTAAAAAAATATATAAGAGCTTCACAAAGTTGATTAATAAAATATAATTAGAATAATAATATTTCTATATATATATGCTAAATTTATATAAAGGATAAATAATAATCACAAATTAAGATTTGTTTTACCATTATATTTTAGAGCTTTTATTTAATTTTAATCAATAAACATATTTTGTTTTTCTAAACTATGATGAGAGTATTATATTAAATTAAAATATGTGTTTAGATTGTGGCTTGTACAATAGGTGACGACAATGAAATTCTTTCGAGGCTAGCTATACTTATAACCTCACAACTATCTTTATTCTCAATATCTATTATCCCTTTTACTATCCTAAAGGACACATAGTCTTTGGAGGTGCAAAGTCTGCAAAGAGACAAAATTCACATTGCATATCAGTCCCACTATCAAGGAATAGTTGGCAGGGAAGGAATACCATTTCTTATTAGGACTCCTATGTCTAAGTTTATACCTTTATTGACAAGATCACATGAAGTGAAATTATTCATTCTCAACACATGAACGAAGTTAATAATAAAGAAGGCTAGTTTCAAATTTCTTGTTCGGCCAATAATGCTTCACAACTTGTAATCCTTAAGCAAACATCCATGAATACAGTGATGGAGAACCACCTTTGAATCTCTCATCAACATCAAATCTTCGATGCTTATTTCTTTGGCTAAAAGGAACTAGTGCAATAATCCATATACAATATTATTTGCACAATTACCCAACCCTCAACTATACTCAATTTTGATTTTTCCATCAAAATTAAGAATAACCCTTGCGGCCACCACCTTAATTAATAAATATAAAAGAACTTTTTGCTTATAATAAACTCTAATATCAACTTAACTAAAAAGTAACAAAACATTAAAAAAAAATACATAAATATAAAAAAGAAATTATTGCTTATAATAAACTTTAATATCAATTTAATTAAAAACTAACAAAACATAAAAATAATAAATGGATTAATTTCAATTTGTAACATTGTAATTTTGTTTCTATTAATAAAATTAAAGAATGGATTTTTGAGAAAAAAATATAATGTAAATGTTACATTTAAAATAATAAATAATCCATATAATGTATTATGATATTTCAAAATTTATAATAATAAAAAACATAAAAACTTAACAAATTTATTAATAAATATAATACACTAAAAAAATATTTTAAATATAATATAAATATATATATATATATATATATATATAATATATATATAAAATATATAATATCTATATAGATTAAATAATTTTATACATTAATTACTATTTATTCTTATATTTCAAAATTTTATATAAAATCTATAATAAACATAATAAAACTTATAATTTATAATAACTCTAAATATATATAGTCGATGTTGTGCATATCACATTTAAAAAAAAAGTATATGTATTACTTATAAGGCGATATATATTATCAAGATTTTTTTTATTTTTTATTTGTCATTCAAAATGACTTTCATTAGATTTTCAAAATATCATAGCATACAAAAGTGCTCTCAACAACCCTCGCTCCCTCATTCCAACCGAACTTTTTGAGGTTGGGGGCTGGAGAATATGATGATAGACAATTTGCATACATTATTTCCAGAGGGCCTTGTGGCCTTAGCATACTTGAGTGACACAAAAAGAGACTTGAGTTGATAGCAACATATCAAGGAGGGGGATGGGGGGCATAAAGGGGGGGGGGGCTCTGCAAAGTAACCAACATGATCATGAATGTGGAAGTCAATGTGTTCCACCTGTGCCTCCAAGCTGCGGAGGTGGTCGTTAGTGCATCGTTGACTATGCTAGAGGTTGTCCAACTGCTCCAGAATGTCATTCTGTTTGTATTGAATATCAGTAAGATATGCTACAATTTCATTGCGATCTTCATACTTGTGATCCCTTAGAATGTTAATGTAAATTTGTATGTACCACAACTGCTCGACGATAGATTCCATGGAGGCGAGAGCCACTAAGCGGCCTGACGTATTAGCTAGAGAAATAACCTCTACGTCCTTTGTTTCTTGGTTGGACGAGGACAACTAGTGGCCTGGCTTGGGACGCGCAACATGGGCTTGCTGCCCCCGCTCACGACGAGGATGACTATATTTTCGTGACATCTTGCTGGCCATGGTGGTTGACGACTCGCAACAGGGGGAGCCCACATAGAGATCTTGAGAGTACCTACACAGGAGACAAAACATTGCAAACCCACGTGCCCAATTACCCGAGCAAGGATGAAACACCAGATCGACATCCCTAATAGAAAGGTGAGACATGCACACATTTACCCAGACTAGGTAACAAAGCAGCGCAATTCCCAAAAACCACCCCAAATCTTCACACAAACAGAACCCACAACTCTGAATGTTGACCGAGAGATTGAATTTACCTTCAAGCCAAAAGAGATACCTGAACCCAAAGCACAAATTACTAGAATCTAGACAAAAACCTAGTACCTATGAAGACCAGAAAGGGCTCTAGCGAGCGGGAGTTGAGCAAAAAACTATCGAAGGAGCAAAAAAGACTTGTGGCCAATGAAGGCGAGGGAGCAGTACCAAACCACAAATGTCTGAGTACTTGGGTCCCAAGGGCAGACCAAGAGACGTATCCCAATCCACACCAAGCAACTACAAACGTTGTTTGCCCTCCTCACCCCAAGGCCAGAACCCCAGTTAGGCGGCATAGACGTAGACCAAGACGCTTCCAATTTCCTTGCAACCTAGATTCATTGCCCGAATTGCCAAACTGAAGCGAATTGCTTGCTAGGCTTTGCATTTATCCGCAGAGTTTGTGAGGGAGATCATCGCATAAAAGGAGTAAATGTTGGAGCAGTCCATCGATGGGAAGTTAATACTCACATGGAGGAGTCATCACTCCTTGATTAGCCAACCAATTGACCATTTTATTTATAGCCACAAGGACATGGCCTATCGTGACATATTCAAATCTCTCCAAGATGTGTTTTATTCTTTCTAGTTAGGCTTCAAGACACCAACTTTTGGCAATTTTACAAATGGGAGAGCCATCAATGATCTTCTGGGCCATTTGAACCACCATTTTGGAGTCCCTGACTATATGGATCCTTAAGCAATTTTGTTGTCTAGCTAGAGTGAGACCCTTCTCCATTTCCATGAGTTTCGCTACATTATTAGTGGTGTGACCACAATACCCAATGTAAATGCTTGTCGGGGCTCCCCGAAGTTGCGCAAGACTCCCCTATAACCCGCAGGAATTGGTTTGCCTTTGGATGCTCCGTCGAAGTTGATTTGAATGCAACTTGAAGGAGGTCAGGAGAAAACAAAAGGAGTTGATATAGGAGGGTTCATGATTAGAGAAGGAAGGGGAAATATCATATCTTGAGATAAATTAAGGAAGAGGAGAATGACTGACTCCAAAGGAGTAGCTTGCCAATCATCTGGATCCCATTTCTTCGATAGGATTGTCTCCTTGGTGAAAAAAAAAAAAAAACAAAACAAAACAAAAACAAAAACAAAAACAAAAAACTTTTCCACGTAGAGGTGGGTTGGCTTGGCCATGACCAATGATTATTATTATTATTACTATAATAATATATTATAGATATGTAGCTTCAAGGGATAACTCAGTTGGTTGAGTCCCTATTGTTAAGTGCCTTGCCTATCGGGAGGTCACGGGGTCAAATCTCCTTGATGCACTTGGGGTTAGGCGTTGCTAGCTTAGTCGACAGGTAGATCCCTTCGGATTGATCTACCTGAATTTTCCCGTAGATGTAGCGATTACTCAGTGTCTGTGAACCACCTTTAAAAAAAATATTATAAATATGTGAAATTTAAACAAATACAAAGATATTAATTAAAAAATAATATATATCTATTTTAACGAAAAAAATTACAAATCTTTCATAAAACCATTTAAAATAGAAATTTGTATTTGGAATCATAAACATCATTAAAATAGAAATTTGTTCCAAAAGCTCAAATATTCCATCTTAAGATGAATTTATGAAATTACATACCAACAAGTTTTAAATTTTATAAATGCAAATTTTTAGGTAAAATAAATTAAAAAAACTTAAATAATATGTTAAAATTTTAAAATCTTTTGGAGTTCATAGTTGATTGTTCCATTGCAAAAGGGGCTTATACAAGAACAATTGAAGTCCGGGGTGGTGATTGGGTGCTCCTTGAAAGAATAGAGATTGGTGAACCATGAGCACGTGCTAGAGAACATCATAACCTAGCACAAACCCATTGTCATAAATTTAAATGCTGCCCATGTTTCACTATTTAAATGTGAGTTATTTTCTAATTTAACCTCTCATTAATTAGGGGACTTTGTGAGATCCCACCATAAGGTTATAATCACTATTTAATATGAAAATTAAAAAATAAATTTAATAAAAATGCAAGAGTCATTCCTGACTTAGAGAATACAAAGTAAATATACTAACACCTTCCATTTTTAATTACAAGATTGAAACTTGCATGAGAAAATTTATATAGAAAATAAATTTTAAAATGGACCAGTCATATTTACTAATTATTTTTTATATTTTTTTGATGATAATAAAATTATTTTATTAGTTTGTGTTTTATTTATTATTTATTTTATTAAATATTAACTTATTTATTTTCAATTTTACAAAAATAATTTTTTAAATAATCATAAATAATTTTTGGCTTAATTATTAACCCAATTTATATATATTATATATATATTTTATTATGCTATTTTAAATAAAAATACAAAAATAAATAAAATAAAATTAAAAAATATTTAACAATATGGAAATGGGGAAGTTTAACAGTAATAATTTAAAATTGACACTAAATAATTATATTCATGAGCAATTTTTTTTTTTATTTTTTATTTTTTATTTTTTATTTTATATTTTTATTTTTTTTTTTTAATTTTTTTTTTTAAATTATAAAATAAAATAATATGTTAATATTTTTTACTTTTAATTACAAAATAGATTAATATATAGCTTGAGTGGTGTTACATTTTCAAAACTAGAGGGGTAGAGTATGTATGTCTTTTTAGACTTAGAAGTCAAATCGTTGCGCGAGGTGGGTCCCTTGTCCCACAAATAAGGGAGTCTTATACACCAATTTGGTGCCAGGTGAGTCCCTTGTTCCACAAATAAGGGGGTCTCATACCCCAATTTGGTGTTTGACTTGGTCGCGACCATAAAATTGGATAATAATAATAATTACAATATAGATTGTGGGTCTCTTGTTCGACAAACAAGGAGGTCTCATACACCAATTTGGTGACTGACTTGGTCGTGACCTTAAAATTGGATAATAATAATAATTACAATATAGATTGTTGGCCCCTTTCCCACAAACAAGGAGGTCTCATCACCAATTTGGTGTCTGACTTGGTCGTGACCTTAAAATTAGATAATAATAATAATTACAATATAGATTGTGGGTCCCTTGTCCCACAAACAAGGAGGTCTCATACACCAATTTGGTCTCTGACTTGGTCCGTGACCTTAAAATTGGATAATAATAATAATTACAAATTGGATTGTGGGCCCCTTTTCCACAAACAATGAGGTCTCATACACCAATTTTGTGTCTGACTTTCTCGTGACCTTAAAATTAGATAATAATAATAATTACACTATAGATTAACAAACACACATTTAATCGAAAAGATAGAAGAGAAGATAGAAGCCAAATTTATCTTCATAATGTAAACAAATTATTTAAGATTTATATATAAACAATTTAAGAAAAAAACAATTTTAAAATAATAATTACAATATAGATTGTGGGTCTTAGATAATAATAATAATTACACTATAGATTAACAAACACACATTTAATCGAAAAGATAGAAGAGAAGATAGAAGCCAAATTTATCTTCATAATGTAAACAAATTATTTAAGATTTATATATAAACAATTTAAGAAAAAAACAATTTTAAAATAATAATTACAATATAGATTGTGGGTCTTTTGTCCCACAAACAAGGAGGTTTCATACACCAATTTGCAGTAGTCTATAACGCGACTTTTTGAAAGTTTTTCCGGCGGATTTTTCCGGTCAAAATCCGTCAACAATTCATTGGAATTCCAAGTTTGATAGCTAGTTTCTGCACAATCAATGGCTCCCAAGGGTTTTTCAGGGCGCTGAATCCAAATATGCAGTTAAAAAACCATTTTAACTGCTAAATATCAAGATTTAACCTCGATTTCTTCCGCTGATTTCCGTCACGCGGAATCTCCAAAAAGTCGCATTACAGACAAACTCCCAGCCATTTGGTAACCAATTTGATGCATGACTTGTTCGT
>APFE031644516.1:0-37113 GCA_000404065.3 Pinus taeda
TCACTCACTCCCCAATGAAGCCAAAAAAGTAGTATGTGATCTCTCCTCTTAAGCTCAAATAGGAAGTCCTTGATTTCACTAGCATTTACCCTCAAAAGTTCAACTTCTAACCTCTCCAGCCACTGACCCAATGCCTCAATTTATAGTGCAATGTAGATCAGTTACCAGGTCCTCCTTCAAAGGGATAGAATCCTCCTTCAAAGGGATAGCTCCTCATATGGGATGCATGAACCACTTGGAGCGAACAATCCACGTAACAAATCCTTCTAGAAAAATCTAGAAGTAACCCAAGATGAGTTTTTTAAGATAAAAATTGCGCCTTTTGACTTTCACAGGGGTACACACCCTCCCCTTTACATACAGAGCGTATAAATACACAACTATCCTAAACAAAAGGTGCGGGCCCGCGGGAAAAAGTGAGAGAAAGTGCGGAACCAGAGTTACATTGCTTTTTTGATGTCTTTCTCTCATTTCTAAAGCTTGTTCTGAAGAGCTGAGGTTTGAGAGTTGCTTAGGAAGCTGGTATAGGTGGTGATAGACCCATACCGACTGCAAATAATCAAGGTGACGATATTTTTGTGCAACAGTTGGTACTGGACATTAATCGATCCAGCAAGACCAACTGGGTTTAGAATGGCACCCAAAGAGGGCTAATTGATTCCAACCATGTGAGCTTGTGAGCCACTCACATTGGTTTTACCAAACATCATAGAAACATTCATACTTTTCCCCCCAGGTGGTGGCATAACTTGTCCACTTACTGAAGGGATCGAAAAACTGACAGAGACATGACTCGAGATTTTTGGTTGAACCAGACGGGTTACTTGGACCGACGAAATAAGAGGATTCATAATGGTGGGTTGCACCAGAATTGAAGTGACTGCTGAATGCACCATCAATTGGGAGGTCGAGTTCTGAATGAATGAACCTGAGGTAGGCATAGCACCAGATGCCTAGATAGGGTTGTGATATAGCGATGAGGTAGTAGGCATACCTAAAACCAACTAACCTAAAGTCACGTAATTACGCGGTAACTCAAGATGAACATTGGTCGGAATGCTTCCCATGTAAGGGAAACATTCATGAGGGAAATGATATTCTTGCTCCTCAAATTTGCATGGAGTGGAAACCTTCGAATGACCTAGAGAGGAGACTGGGATTTTGCCTTCTGATTCCATGGGTGAAAACAGGCGATGACGAACTACCGAAGACGTTAGAGGGGATAATTCCAAAGGAATACCCTACTGATCATACGGACTGTATGGATGCTGTGATGATATCACAACAGGATCGAACAATGGATTCAGAGGTTAAAAAACCAGTCCAAGCTGACCGTCAGAAGCTGACGGAATATCAGGAGTCTGGATAGGATTATCTAGAGATTCCAGACCAATGTCAGAAAGTGACCTAGTATCTGAGGGAGGAGGAGGACGAGATGAAAAAGGTTGAATACTCAGAAAAATTCCAATTTCAACACCTTGGTCCTCAAGTAACTGCGGAAATTCAGGAAAAGGCTCCTCAGATGATCTTTTAGACGGAGGAGGGGAAGAAGGACTGGGAAAACCTGATGGTTCAACCACGATGATCTTGTCTCAATTAAACAAAAGAGAGAGATTGATTCCAAGGCTTTAAAATGTATTTAAAGGTGTACTCATGATGTGGTCTGGAAAAATACTAACATGAATGTTATATGATCGTGGGCAACAATTCTTTAAGACACAAAAACAAACTAGTGCTCTTTCATGTTTTAAGAGTCGAGAAAGAAGCAAAGGTCACTCTATCACTTTTGGTTTGAAATGAGCTTGAAAGGACAAGCGCTCAGGTGATATTTTATATTTAGGGAGTCAAAATGATTAAAATGACTACTTAGGATGATCTAGGCAAAAAGGATTACTAGGTAACCGTGAACTGCAGAATACCTCCCGGCGAATCAAGAAGTATGGGCAAGCAATCTCCCAAAATGTTGTGTTTGGTGTATCATGTTTACAAGGCAGTAAACTCGACTTCCTCTGAATAAAGGATTGCAACCTAGTGGGGTCTCCCTTTATATACACGATGGTATGGGGAGCACAAGTCCATACTAGTGCTATCTAGTGCTGAAGCGAACGACAATTGCTAGTTTTAAAGATGCTGGAACACGTCTCTAGCCTAGACCTTCTAAATGTGATCGTTAGGTGTCAAATGCGCCTTAGGTTAATTTATTACATTTTAGAGTTTATCTTGAAATTATCACTAGTACAAAATGACCAGTTAGTTACTAAAAAACAACTAAAATTTGCATATAAACGACCATTTTTCAGTCGGTGACCAATAGTAGCTAATTTATAGTATCTTATAATGTGACCAACTTTTAGTCATTTTTAGCTTAGTCATTAATTGGTTTCCTCAATTTTACCATCTATTACTATATTTAGTCATAAATTTTTCAATGGTTTAGTCATTAATTGTCGCAATTAATGATCAAATATACAACAAAATATATTACTATATGAATCCTCGAGAAAACCAATTAATGACCAAAATGTTGGTCGTGCTATGAGATACTATAAATTAGCTACTAATAGTCATATATATGCAAATGTTAGTTATCATTTAAAATCAATTAATGACCAAAGAAATATGACTAAATTTTAGCCGTGTTATAAGATACTGTAAATTAGCTACTAATAGTCGTATATATGCAAAATTTAGTCATCATTTTAATAAAAAAAATTTATCATTTGAAGTAGCCATTTATATTTTTTTGGTATTTTCATATTCATTATATAAACGAATGATTTAGTAGTTTCTACTCATTTTATTAATTTCATTCATAATCATTATAAACGACTAATTCAATCATATATTCATTTTATTCATGTTCATCATCAACTAATATAAACTACTAATTTATTAGTTTTAGATTGAATTTATGTGTTTATTATTAATCAACATAAATTAATTAGTATGATTTTGCGACTAAATTTAAAAAAAAAATGTCATACTATGTGCATGTTTATCTAGTATGATAACGCAAAGTTACATATGTTAATTACAAGGATAAATAATATCAAGTGCAAATAAAAATAATTTCAACCATATAAATTTTATTATATAAAATATCAAGTATTACAATACGAGTTTCCAACTTAATATCAGTTGGACTACAATTTACACATGAAATATTGTTTTATCATTTCAAAAAATTATCACTGTGTTGCCAAAGCATCACAAGTGAATTCACCAACACTGAAGGTTGACCACCAGTCTCTATGAGTGTGTCTTATGCAAGATATTGGCTCTAAGGGTATCACTAGACAATTTCTCTTCTCTCTCTCATTTTGCATTTGTCTCTCTAGTGTTATTGTTCTCCTCTTTCTTCAATTGTTTCTTCTTACCATGAATATTCAGTTCCTCTCCTAAAAATGAAATAATATACAATGCAGAGTATAAGACATGAAAGAAGATGAATACTTGAATATAAAATAAAGTAGACTATAAAATATTTATACAACATATACCTCAACATTCGATAGTGGTCACTATGCAGCTAGATGATCTGTATAAACAAAACAAATAAAACATCACCATAGAAAATAACACCTTAGGAACTTAGTATTCAACCTTCAACAAAACCTTAGGCACAATCATACCAACTAAGATACAAGCTAAAAATATCACGCAATAGATAAATTTTGAAAACAAACGGGGAAAAAAAAGACCAGCGTAAAAAATATCCTTATTGCTTGTTCTAAAAGAGTCATGTTCCTTAAATTTGGATATTATTTTGCCCACAGTAAAAGTTCATCTCTATTCTGACGTATGTTTTTAGGATCATGAGATTGATCTAGCATCATATTGGATTGTGGAGACAAAATGATTCAACTTTCCAAGATGAGTACCTCACTTGGTTGAATGAAGGTGCTAGTTGTAAGTAGTGTCAAAACCTTAGGTAAGAAGAACACTAAGGCCTAAGAAAATATATCATCAGTTTTCCACTGAAAGAAAAAATTTCAATCCCACAATGGCCTCTTAGAGTACATTTAGTTGGATGGATATCAGATTCTAAGAGATGATTGTCTAATACAATGAGAAGTGTACATATATTGTCACAATGCCCCTCACAGTCGAACCCTATAGTTTTGTCCAATAATATTAATCATATTATACTATTTAATTATAAATTATGACTATCAGATAATTATTAGTTTTAATAATTAGTTTGGAATTGCATTTTTAGTATTTATGTATACATGAAAATATTAAGAAAAAAGGTACATTTTGTGACTAGTTAATTTTGAGTGAACCTAAATACACAAAAATTATGGTGCCTCGGTGTTTCTCTAGCATTATCCACTCATTTTACTAATTGCTCCCATGTCCTCTACTAATTTTGGCGAATTCCTCTTTGATGATGTCCAATGTCAATGTAGTGGACATTTATCCTCAATTTGTTTTTTGGAGCCAAAGGGAAGCTCCACAAGTAACAACCAAAACGTAGCCTCAAATATATTATTGGGGTCCAAAATGCAGTAATTATATGACAAGCCAATAAACATTGGATGTTAATCATCTTCCCTTTAATATTGATTAATAATTTATTTGCATGATCATGGAATATTAAAGTGTCAAGTAGGGTCATTTAAAGTTAGTCATCCATCAATATCACCTTTGAGAGTGTTTAGTATTTAATACTTCCTATTACACACACAATAGATCACCAATTTCAAGGATAGCAATATAAACACAACAAAAATGAAATTAAAATAAATTCTAGGAAGTCAAATGTGACTAATCTTGAGTCAAGAAAATACCAAGCCCTTCACATTAGCAAGGCATTCTTAGGCACTAAAACATAAAATCCTTCCATTACATCATTTTCACCTTTTCTTTAATTTCTTTAACCGAGAACATAACTTTAAAGAAAAAAAAATCATTGAGAAAGGTCTCAAAATCCTAACAAATTGTCGAGTGATTGTCATATCTATTAAACAAAAAGGCAATTGTTCGATATGATTTTAACTTGCGGAATATATTGAAGAGTATGAAGCTTTCTCATCCCTTTCTCCTAATCAAATTGTAATATATGGGTTCCAACCAAGTAACCAATTTCCCTCCAAGATAGTTAAGAGATCACTTTGGAGAAGGACTTCCAGAAGCATTGGGATAGTAGAAATGGAATTAACTAGGAAGATGTTGAAGCACTTTAGTGGGTGCTCCAAAATATTTGAATGCAACTGAAAATGATTTTATACTCCCTCCACGCATTTAAAATATAAACCATTCAGTTTCATCTCATTTATTTTCCACCTTTTTGTAATATGTAATTCTTTGAGAAAGAATAAAGCACTCATAAATATTGTCATGAAAGAGGGCTCTTCATAATCCTAATAAGTTGGGCTCTAACAAATAAACAATTTCATGTAGTCATTAAATTTTACATGGTATATTTTAGTGATTAAGATGACAACTTTATTCTTAATCTGATTACAACAAAAATAAATTCAACCCTAAATAGTTGGGATCTAACAAATCAAGAATTCCATGTAGTAAAGTAAACTTACATGGTAGATCCCAATTATTTGGAATGAAAACTTTATTCTTGATCTTATTACAACATAGATAAATTCAAGAGTACATACATATTTATGTATTGAACACATTCCAAGATTTCAAAGAAATATAATGATAATATTTACCTGTAGGATTTGTCTCCATCACACAAACCTATTTTCATAATAAAATTATAAATCTCATGTATGGATTCCTCGTCCCCGACATACCAATTATTTACAGTGGAATACTTTATTGTTGCTCCCTCGATGCAATAGAGATCCACTACTCTGCCATGGAGATGATTGGTGTCATAAAATGGTGCAGTGCATCCTTCAATATATGTCATAGAACTCCTCTCACCTCACAAAACTCCTCTCATCTACAACAATAAGAGTCCTCTCGAACTGCGTGGTCTCTGTTATCTCAAAATCATATCCTGATAGGCTGCTGTTCAGGTTGACTCTAAGTAACTATTTCAAACCTACTTTAGGCTAAGGCTTAGCCTCCTCAACCTGAGAGGGCTCTCTCAAAAGGGGTTAATGATTTTAATTATAGATAAGATGGATAACTCTTGTAAAACAACTGTGAGAATATGAATGGTGGAAACACATTTAACAACTATCCATTGGGCTTATGGAGTCAACAACATCTCAATATAACAATGAACTCAACCTTACATAGAAGTCAAGGCATTCAGCATCTAAATATTCAGAACATAAAAACTCATATAGGACCACACAGTTTATGAATGCATACAGGAAGTCAGAGCACCTCAAGTGAATTCTGAGTGATTACACATCCATACCACTGCAAGAATTAGGAAAAGGACAACATCACATATTCTGAACATAAAAATCCCTTATGAATCCTGAGAAGTAAAGCCAAACATGTATTACTGAAATAGAGTTTTACATAAGCCAAATACCAACTTTTTTCATAAAATTTCCAACCCTGAGTACATTGCTGTTTCAACTATATATAGAGCTCTTATTCTAAGTGATTGAGATTCCTCCTCAAGCATGAGGGTAATTCGAAAACTACTTCTATTATTGACAACTATTAAACTCTAACTACTTAATAAATACAACAAACTGTTAACTGGAGTTTTTTAGAGATCTAAATCAAATAGGACTCTAACTCCATATTACATGAATAATGGTTTTGATTAAGATAATTCTCTTTCTTTGATATCTGGTTCTCTTTCAGTTTGGCTGAGATGGGTGTTCAATGCTCCACGCTTCTCTTGAGTGCTGTATCCTTTTCACTGCTCAGAAAAATAGGAGATTATCCTTGCTTCTCGATTTTATGGTTTTCAATTCCACATAAGTTGGTCTTTGATCTTTATTTCCCAAAACATGACGGGTGGCCACGTCTATTGATGTGCTGTCCACTATTTTAAAACATGATTTGATGATGTGCTGTCCACTGTCTTTAAAAACAAAAAAACGCATTCAATCTATCTGAACCGTGCTTCAACTTCTTATGATATGACAAAATGCAACTTTTGATCCAAACCATTTATTTCCACTTGTCTTAGTCTGATTGGTTGCTGTAACTTCAGATGTCTCCTTGCATACATTTGTCCTTCAAAATTTTCCCGCTTCTGCTTCAAAACTGGTTGATTTATGTTGAAATCATCACCTTCAGCAGTTTCGTAGTGCGCTACGAAACTGTTGAGTTGTTTAAAAAACATTGTTTTTAACCTGAGAATTTTATTAATCGAGTACTTTGTTGCCAAAACTTCTTTTAGACTTTCCAAAAACTGAATGGGCATTTAGGTTTCTTCAGAAAGGTGAGATCAAGCAAACTCATCAAAACTCAAAACAAAATCTTACTTGAAATGTGATTTCATTTAGCAGGTTCTTTAATCTGGCTTAACTGTGCCTTTAGATCTTCTATTTGTTTCTTCATAACCTTATTCCCAGCTCTCAGTTTCATATTAATCATCCTGATGTACTTGGCTTCTTTGATTGCCGGCACTGTCCAAGTGTGAAATTGCGTATTACAGTCAACCACCTCTACAGCTGCATTCTCCTCCCATAGGGTTTTAATTCTGTAATAGTTAGCTTGTATGGCTGCATGTCTTCTAGCAGCTTTCTTCAGTTTGGCAATCTCATGCTTAGCTGATTCCAGTTTGCTTTTCAGGTCTGCTATATTGTCTTCTTTGGATGTAATGACTGTTTTGCCTGTGTTCTTCCTTTGCTGGCGTTGTGTCTCTTCCCCTGTTTCCTCTGTTCTTGGTAGTGCTTCTTGTACTTGCTGGAATCTCCTTGTCATAGGTCTTCTAGGTTTAAAAACAAATTGTTCAGCTTTCTCATCAAATTTAAGCCTTTTTGAGGCTTTGGCTTTCTTTGTACTCTCTTGTTCTGACTGCATCAATTCATTTTGAACTGGTAGGGACTCCTCAAAGTCAATAGCCTGTAATAAATCATTTAGACTTCCCTTGGAAACTGGACTTTCTTCAAATGCTACAGCTTTACCTTTTTCCTTAGCCATCTGACTTCTTGTTCTTCTCCTTGAGACTACTTCAGATGCGCTTGTTTCAGGTACAATATTTTTAACATGAGCTTTTTCCTTAGTTGATTGCTGAGGTGGGTCTTGAATGATGAGTGGCTTCACTTGTTTTCTTGCTTGTAAATTTGGAACTCTCTTAGCTCTTACTTCTGTTTGGAGCTATGCTATTGTGAAATCTCTTGCAGGTAGAGGACTGAGGCCAGTCTGGCTTTTGAAGCCAACCATAAAAACGAATGAATTCCAATCTTTTCCTACCCTTTGAATCTCATCTAATACCAGTAGTTTAATCAAACCATGATGAAACAAAGAGGTTTCACAATCCTCTTCCCTCAGTTGTACCTTATCACACATCTTACTCAAACTACGGAAAAGATAAAAAGGTAGGTCAATGGAGATCTTCCCTGTGAAATGCAAAAGGAGCTTAAAATGGTATGAGTACACCTTGTTATACCTTCCTTCACAAGTCAAATATTTTTGTATGCAGGTGAGTAAATGAGCATAATATTCTTTGACATAGCTCCTGGGCACTGCCTTACTTAAATCTGCATTTACAAACTCATTCTTTAAAAACTCCTTGCAAGGATTCATGTCAAATTTGAAAATTTCAAATCATTCCTCTTGTCCTCGTGGGATCTCTGTCACAGTGGATATTACCTCTGGCGAGACCTGCAATTCTATCATAGCTACCTTTGAATTCAAGCCTGTGAAATTAAGCGCAAATTCTTTGGTTACCTGTGCATGTCCTCCTTGTAACTTTTTGCAAAAATTCCAGTACCCGGCTTTTTTGAATGCTTTCTCCACCTCTTTATTCCTTAATGTTATATCCAAGCCTTCAGGCTCGTTCCTTAGACATTTGCCGGATCTATGCTATTTTTTCTCCATTGATTTTTCCAAATATTCGCAAACAATGACTACCAGCTCTGGTTTGAATTATGATTCAACTTCTATTTGAATTCTGCCTCGCTTGATTTTCAGCCTCGCTTGCTTTTCCGCCTCGCTTGATCATACTTGTATTTGAGCTTGAAATCTTGCCGTTTAAAATCTCTCAAATTGCAATCTTGCAGATTTGTTATTCATGCAAGATTTACAACCATCATTAAGATTTATGCATGGTGGTCTTTCTTGGAAATGATGATTCGTGCATATCAACAGATCTAGTGGTGGTGATAATGGCAATGAGTGGTGGAATGTGATAAGAGGGGTACATGAACTGACATGAGATGACACGGCCTGTGACTCACCTAACGGACTTGACATTTCGGGAAAGATTCGCTGCGAAATGTACGAATCCATGATTTCGCAGCGCGGTTAGTTTTAAATTTGAATGATGCGCTGCGAAATTGCCTAATAGGGTTTGCGCTGCGAAACTGCTAAACTATAAAAGCCCTGTGAAAACACTTTAATAGTATGTATGCGCTGCGAAATTACTAAAAGACTCGGTGAATGACATAAGATGACACATGGCTATGAAATAGTGGTGAATGGAGGAGAACCAATGGTAGATGAGAATAAACTTGACTCATGACGTCTTAAAACTTCAGACTCTAAGGGAAAAAAATAATTAAAATAAGCATAGACTAGCACTGACCTTTGTCATCGGGCTAGGATGAAAAGTTACATATATCAGTTCTTTTTAGTTCTAAGTGATAACAATCTCCATCTCATTCATCCTGAAATAAGTGGATATTTCCATGGCTAACAAAGTGTGCTTGGGGATTAATAGAAGGAACTATCACTAAAAAAAAACGAAATGCAACATGGTAGTTATTAGCATGAGGAACAACCTTGCCAAGCTACTTCCTAACTACATAAAGATACTCTCGAATTGCCTCTTATAACGAACAAAACATAACATCGACTACCTATAGAGTCTACTTATGCAAGGTAGCAATGAAAACACTGTCAAAAACAACATCTACAACAATGCTGGTCAATCTCTTATTCTAGTCAAGGGCATGCCCAACTTTTGAAAAGTATCAAGTAGGTCAGGGTCCACCTCATCCAAGCTCCTCTTCTTCTTCTACTCTCTCTATTTAGTTTTAGAATAATAAGAAAGGTCTTGGAAATTGATTGGTGGGTAAAAGTTATCATACCATTTAGGTTCTTCCATTTTTAATCATTATCTGTAAGCATTGAATCTAAATTGTAAAAGCCATTTAGGGTCATTCTTTTTAGCCGAAATTAACCTAAGCCTTGGAGAGTTGTAAGGTTTAATGGATATAAGTATATTTTACTTAAAATATAGTAACATGGTTTAAAACTGTAGGCGTTAATATCGGAATCTAAGGATGAAACATAAAATATTTTATGTTCATTATTACAATAATTTTTAATTTCATGTAACAAAGTTTGAGGAAGGTCTAGCATTTGCATCCTACCAGAAAATTTGCTTGGATCACTCGAGCCCTTTGAATTTGGGCATGGTAGATTCCATTACACAAACAGTCGAACACTAAAAAAAGGTGAAAAGAAAAAATAAAATTTCATGCATTATGACCTAAGAAAAGTTAGGGAGGAGCGAACTAATCTGTACAATAAGGAGATGCAAAATTCTTACTTGTCCATTGTCCTTTGATGAATTTTTGGCTACAACCAAGATTTGCATTATCATAATAATTAAACCCTTTGTACAATAAGGACATGCAAAATGCTTACTTTGCATTGTCTTTTGATGAATTGTTGGCCGCAATGAAGACCTGCATTATCATAATCATTAAACCTTCAACTCTAGATAAAATTTATGCTTTGATCATATAAACCCTCGAAATTGTTTACCCATGAGAACAAAAATCATCTTTAGAAAAAAAAAGAATTCTCCATAGTCCAAATTCATACCCATGTAAAAATTAAGAAAATCTCAATATTGTCTTTTCATGAATTGTGTTTACCCATGAGAACAAAAATCGTCTTTAGAAAAAAAAAGAATTCTCCATAGTCCAAATTCATACCCATGTAAAAATTAAGAAAATATCAATATTGTCTTTTCATGAATTGTTGGCCCCAATCAAGATCTGCATTATCATAATCATTAAACCCTCAACTCTAGATAAAATCTATGCTTTGATCATATAAACCCTCACAATTGTTTACCCATAAGAACAAAAATCATCTTTAGTAAAAAGGAAAAACCAAATTCATACTCATGTAAAAATTACCGAAATTTTCAAGATCTTCGTTATCATAATCATTAAACCCTCAACTCTAGATAAAATTTATGCTTTGATCATATAAACCCTCGAAATGATCATATAAACCCTTGAAATTGTTTACCCATAAGAGAAAAAATCATTTTTAGTAAAAAGGAAGAACTCTCAAGAGTCCAAATTCATACCCATGTAAAAATTACCAAAATCTCCATGCCGAATGACCTTTCCCTTCCTTTATCTAATCGTTGATGCTCTCCTCAGGTGTTTCCCATGCAAACTCCATTTGAGGTTTGAATACCATGAAATCCATAGATATAGACAATGCAGAGAAAAATGCAGTGCTACAATGTGATGTTGTAATTTGTAAATAGTTTATTTGAACCCAACGCTAAACTGGAAATGAAAAAGAAAATAAATATTTATAATGGAAAAAATAAAAGAAATATTTATAATATAAAATAAAATATATAAATTGAATTGGGTTAAATGATTTATTTTAATAAGAATTTGTTATTTTTGCTAGATGCTAAGTTAAAAAAAAAAAGAATAGTTAAAAAATGATAATGGGATTGAGTGTGAACATTTTAAATGACCTAAATTAATAATAAAAAGTTAAATTAATAAAAATAATAAAATTCAAGTTGTTATATTTTGATTTTAACTTGTGAATAGGCTTTGTTACAATACCATGGGCCAATACCATGACTTATCAATACTACAAGTCCAAAAACCATAAGTTATTTCACAACCAAAATATTTTGTAGCAATATGACAAGATTCTTAAGCATGGATATTCACCCCCACATTACGGTAAATATTATTAACTTGTAAAAAATAGAATTTGTTGCAATATCATGGGTAAATGCCATGGATTATCAATACCACATGCCCAAAAAACATAAATTATTTCACCCCCACATTACGTTAGATATTATTAACTTGTAAAAAATAGAATTTGTTACAATACCATAGGTAAATACCATGGATTATCAATACCACATGCCCAAAAAACATAAATTATTTCACAATCAAAATATTTTATAACAATATGAAAATATTGTTAACCATTGATATTCACCCTCACTTTACCATAGATATTAACTTGTAAATAGGCTTTGTTGCAATACCATGGCTTATCAATACCACATGCCAAAAAACCATAACTTATTTCATAGTAAAAAATATTTTATTTTAATTTTATTTTACAACATATTTTTAATTGAATCTAAAAGGGAAAATGTTACAATTGAGATATATCTAAAGTCTATCCTCACGGCTACTAAAATATCCCATAGAAATTAATATAAATGTTTTTAATAAAAATTAAGCTAAGATATATATATTATATATATATATATATATATATATATATATATATATATTATATATATATATATATATATATATATAATAATATATATATATATATAATATAATATATATATATATATATATATATTATATATATATATATATTATATAGCTTAGCTAAGGATCCAAGGGATGAGAGCAAGCAAATTGACTCACTATAATAGATTAAATATAGTGCATGACTTTTTAAAGTTTTTCATTATTTTATTTTCTTTGACACGATTGATACAAAATATAGGTTTAATATTTTACAGCCAATTAAGTCCTTTTAATTTAGATAGTTTCTTAAAGACAATACAATGTGATCAAATTTAAGAGAGAGTTCGGGAGAGGGCAGAGAGAGGGAGGGAGATAGTGAAAAAGTTGGAGGGGAGAGAGAAAGAAAGAGAGAGTGATGGGGAAGAGAGAGAGTGAGGTGGGAGAGGTGGATTGAGAGGAAGGAAGAGAGGAGTGAGAAGTGAGAGATGGAGAGAGAGTGAGGGAGAGAGGAGAGGAGGGAAGAGAAAGAAGAGGAGACGATAGAGATAGAGAGAGAAGGGGAAGGGAGAGAGATGGAGACATAGAGATATAGTGATAGAATTGGAAGGACGAGAGAGAGAGGGAGAGTGATTTTGGGGGAGAGATAGAGGGAGGTGGGAGATAAGGGATAGAGAGGAAGTAAGATAGAGATGAGGAGAGAGATGGAATTGGAGGGGGTAGGAGAGGGAGGGAACAAAAAAACATAAAGGGAGAAAGGTGGCGAGAGAGAGGTGGTGAAAAGGGAGTCATGGAGAGAGAGTGAGGGAGAGAGGGGAGAAGGAGGGAATAGAGAGAAGGATATAGATAGAGAGGGAGATAAGGGCAAGAGAGAGTTAGACAGAGAAGGGGAGGAGAGAGAGAGAGAGTGTGTGTATGTTTGGGGGGTGAGATAGAGAGAGGGAATAACAAAGAGACACAAATACAAATATAGATATTATATAGTATTATATAACTAACCTAGATCCATATTAACCCTATAACTATCAAGTGCCGAGAGAGATCCAATCTCTCGAGATGCAAACATTTCCTCAAGTTTTGCACTAGAAAAACAAGTTTGCACCTCGAGAGATTGGACCATTCTCAGTACTTGATAGATTTGGGGTTAAGATGGATCTAGATTAGTTAATATGAAATCAAAGTAGTTTTTATTTGATATTATCGTCTTAAAAAATAAAATTTCTCTTCAAATTCATTACAAATCGGAACTAGATCCAATTAGATTCATTGAATAGATTTAAAAAAAAGACATAAAATATTTTTTTTATTATTAAAAAACATATTTTTAAAATTACAAATGATTAGAGATAAATAATGCAAAGTTGGCTGACCTATACATCATGTGAGGATGAAGAAGTGTTTAAGGAAGGATAACCTTTCAACCAATCTTTAACAAACTTTCAATCCCCTATCACTTGTATGTTTAGATTACTTGACACAATTAAGATGACTAACAGAAAAAATTGATTCATATTATTGTAGTACTTGTTAGGTAGTTGTATTTTTGTTCTTAGACTAAATTAGTCATTCATGTTAGTCATTTTTAGTTGTATTACTTATTAGCTAGTCACATATTTTAACCTGTGACTAAATTAGTGATTTATGTTAGTCATTTTTAGTTTGGGCACTTAAGATTGCTAATTTTGGGTAGTATTTCACTTGGAAAAACTATGGTGACTAACTTTCTTAGTCACTTAGTCACTAATTTCTCAATTTCTACTAGTGTATGTCTCGTTTTTAGGACTTATCGATGCGACACGAAAAACTCCTATATGAAGCTAAATGAGACAAGACCCTTTGAATTCGATGAATTGTTTACACTAATGAGAGTAGAAAACACACTCAATGCAACAAACAAGCAATTTAAAGCAACATGACCTTTTCACTATTTCTCTTTTTGAAAACAAAATGATGAAAAACTCTTTCCAATTCTTATCTTTCCTATCAAACACACTTCAAGTAGTCCTTTCACTAGTTAAGAGAATTCATTTCTTTTCCAATGCAAATGACGTTGCAACTCTAGTCTTCAGTGATCCTAACTAATGTAACATATTGATTCAACAAACTAGAATTATATATTTTTCAATGAAATGAGGAAACAAATCTTTCACAAACACTTCAATGAAAATTTTTCAAATCAATCAACCTCAAGAAAATGCAAGGCACAAAAGAGAATTATTTTCAAACTAATGATGCAAAGACTCAACCAAAAATAAGATGAGAAATTTGATCTATGCCCGAAAAGAGACGCTCAATCAATAAATGAAACTTTTCAAGCTTGTTAAATGGAAATCAAAGCAACAAAATGACTAACAAACGAAATGCAAGGAGAAACTTGACTATTGACTTGACTTGCTGAGCACACAAACGGGTGAATAGATGATGTCATAGATGCCCTAGGGTTACAAACCATCCAAGAAATCAAGAAACCAAGTGAAGAAAAGGAAAACCAAACAAGCATGTAAACCAAGCTAATAAGACTTTCTAGTCAGGGAGAACACAATCAAAACAAGCTAAGAGATAGAAATTAGAAGGGCAAGATAAATTGGTTATGATCCAGGGGAAACCCTGATCTTCACCTACAAGAATTAGCATGACTGCCTAATTGACAACAAGCGCCAGAAGGGGGTCGACACAATTGTCATAAAAATAAATGTGTTGACCAAGGATTCAAGGAAAAAAATAAAAATTTCAAATGTTAAAACCAGACTTGCCACTATAAATTTCAAGGTTAGAGCAGTAAACCAAGAAAAGTAGAGAACACTAAAGGGAAATGATGATACTAGAAAAGTTCACACAAAACCATAAAATGACAATCAATCAAATAGAAGGATTGGCTCCCTAGTGGAGCCACCAATTTATGGTGTAGGTAAATTCTCAGTGTGGACACAAACAATTCCTCTAGCCTGAGAGAGAGGGTCTAGCCACAAACAAAAAATCTATGGAAAATCTCCTTAAGATAGAATCAAATAAGAGGGCATACCTCTTAGAATGCTATTCCACTTGGTGATGATCCAGCTTCCTCACTCCAGCTATCTTTCATTTCCTTCCTTCAAATACCGGAAATAAGCAAACAAACAATAACCAACAAATGTGATAACATACAAATTGTATTCAACTTACTTAATAGGTCAATCAACATTAAGCCATAAAGATGTAAGATAATACTTCAGGTAGGAAATTAATCAATAGTTGTATTGATATAAATTCAGAAAGAGATTACAACCAATGCTTTAATGTTGTTGCTGTCCTCCGACGTATCCGGGTTCCCACATTTTTGCTAGCATCTCATGGATAGCCCCAACAATGGAAATTTTAAGGCCTCTTCCCTTTAGTCTCAAACCAAACCAAAAGCACTATTCTCTGTCAAACATAAACTAGAAAGCTACAAGCTATAGATGTCTTATTGATTATTCAAACTCACTCCAAAACTAGTTTAGCTTGGGAAAAGAGAGGTTTATGTAGCTTGGATGGACGGTTCCACTCATCATGGGAGAGGGTATTATCTCTTGGGTTTGTTCCATCCTAATAGGGGAAAGGAGCCCAAACTGACTTCCTTGGCTCCATCCAACCCAACCATCTACCATACTCCTGTTACGAAGCTTCTAGACTTGGAAGCTTCGACTCCATATTTAGAAAACTTGCCAAAAGAGGATCAGTGCGACTGGAAAAGGGCCTAGTCACTCCGTATGACATTATTTCTAGTTTTAATCTTTGCAAATTAGCGCGAGGAAGAAACTGGTCAATAGTGCCAGTCTTATAAATTGGGGTAAAAGGAAGATTCTTGGGAAATGATGCAAAATGGAATTATTATGCTCATGAAGAGGGACATAATGGGAGTTTCCTCATGATGGGAAATCATGTAGGTTTCACTATAGAGGTCCTCCAGGATCGTGGATTGGGGAGTACAGGGACAGTGAAAAAATGATGTGTAACATGGATCTATATCACAATATACATTGGTAGGAATATGGACACATGAAAGATAGAGAAGTTTCCTAAGATAGAACTCAAAGTATATAAATGATACATAACTCCCACATAGCCTAGGAAGGATGCCATATAAGAGTGAGATGTCCCTTACCCAGGGTCTTTGGCATAACCTTGATGGTATGAATATACATCATGCAAATATATGAGATGAAGTCAAACATGGTAGAAACCTCTTGATTACTAGCCAATGAGGTAAACCAATAACAGATGCAAGGGAATCCACCAATGAGGAGAATGTACCCCAAGGTACCTAGTACATTCCACTAAGTGTGAATAGATGAGATGATGTCAAACTCCAGTGAACTCAATCAATCAGGAGCCAATGCTGCAAACACACTATCCATTGCGAGGAAGCCCACCACTAAGTTCTGCAAGATCTAAGGTACTACCAGTTCCTAAATCAAGCTCCTGGATAATGAGCTGAAGTCGACAAGAGAAGATTCGTCGAAGGAGGGCCTTAATGTATCCCCCATCAATTGACATGGAATAGACTAGGATGATGGGATGAATGGATGAAGTCATGAAGCGATGAAGTACAACTAACACGGGGATGGATGACTCGAAAAGGGAAACATGATATTGTAGATGATCGACACAGGTTGAAACTTCAGTTCAACACATAGCGGGACAACACCAGAGTGACTTGGAAGCATGACTAATGAGCACCATGTGATATCATGCAATGATGCAGGAGGCATCAAAGCACACTCCATATGGCTAGAAGAGTAATCGGCCATAGGAGTAAAGAGACTCATATGGATGGTACATCTCCTAGGCAAGTTAAAACTTGAATTTGCGATAATGAAATAGACAGGTGCCATGTTCAAGGGTGACACAATTGACGCTACCATTTGATGACTAACAGAAATAAATGTTCCATCCCTTCTCTTTTTATAAGTTCATTTTTCGTAAAGTTGTCCCCCAAGATCGAAAAAGAGATAAAAATATACAAGGGGGAACCTCCTAGCCATAGTAGACTAGGGTATTCCTTTTTTCGTAACTAGTATTTCCCAGTCTGGAAAAGGGTTAAACTTATACTAGGTAGACAACACTTCAACTACTTTAATGAGAGTGAAGTAGACAAGTTCACTCGACAATCTTTTCTAAATTAAGGAGTCTGAAAATATCTTAAAGAAAACTCATCTTGGAGGAATGAGTGGTATAGAGGGTAGAAACTAGTTCTAGTAGTGTTGGAACTTCTCATGACATAGTGAGGACAAGAGGCGAGCTAATAGGACCACTCACTGCAAAGGTTCCTCCAAGAAAGGGTAAACACCATGTGAAAGCGGATGGTAGGCCAATAAGATGATGACAATGGAAGAGAGAAACCAAGGCTCATCATGTAGAAGTAGGTTGATAAAAAGTGGAAATCACAAGGGATAAAAGTGGTGGAATCCTCCTAGGGCATAGCTAGAAAAGAGATGAAGAAGAGGACATGTGGATCAGATTCTAGGTCATGGCGGATCAGAAGGAGGAATTCCGAAAAGGAGTAAAAGATGTATGCATGGACACAACTTTGGAAAAAGGTGTTAACTATCCATGAGTGGGTAAGTTCTACCGCTAAGCTACGACATGCATAAAGGAAGTGGCAAAAGTCGCAACTTGGCGGGGTTGGACCTAAGGCATAAAAAATATGCTGACGGTTAAAATGAAATATCAGAAAAAAATTACCTACCCCTATATTCAAGTAAAAGGATCATACCTAAATCTCTTTGTTGTAAATGGGATCTTCCAAAAAGAGACTCAAAAAGTTCACTCACCAAACCTCCTGCAAAAAGTAAACTAGAAAAAGTATTATAAAGCCGAAAAACCCTCCAAGCCCCAAAAATTAAATATGGAATATTCTAAAAGATGCCAAAATGATTTATAAATGAAACTCATACCTCCTTATTTGATCATTGTGAGTTGGAGAAGAAAGAAGGATAGAGCTTCCAAGGGTTTATGATCAAGGGCAAGGAGGAGAAAGAGGATCCATATTCAACCAGGTAAGTAGAAATTCGTCCCTCTATGTCAAATACACACGGGTTTCCTTTGCCATGGTTAATTTTTAAATGAGTTTGAATTTTAATGGAGAAAATCTCCCAGTCGCATGCTTGTAAGGTGAAAAGTTCAACTGTGGGAGCTTGGACGCACGCATGCTAAGGTCATGCACACATCCAAGGTCGAAATTTCCCCATTTCAAGGGAGCATCTAGGGGTAAAATGATTTTTTTTTAAATAACATTTTCCCCAAATCGATTCTCTGTTTTTAAATGCATTTTTTACATGGTGGCCATGACTAATAAACAATGATTGTGTGCAAGAGAAACCACGCTAGAGTGGAGAGAGAGACAACACAGTTAAAACGAGATCCAATCCATGGGCCATGTACCAACCATCAATGACTTAAGGGGCTATGGTTTACTTAATTTTTTCAAGATCCCAAGTATGACCAGCCAGACTTTCCTACTTTTCAACATCATACGTTGGTGGGACATAGATACCCAATAATTTATAGTTGCTCCAGAGGCCTTTACCATAGAGGTGAAAGAAATATATTTCCTTACAGGGTTGTCAAGGAAGGGAGCTCCAACGTTAATATTTGGGGTACGCAGTACTAGTGGGGCAACCATTGCAAGTATGAGGGTTTCCCATTGTAGGCCATGTGGAGCAAGAGAAAAGGAGAAAGTATTCATAGAAGAGATAGGAGACCTGGAACTACATACACATGACATGAGAAGCGGGGACCCAATCAATCCATATAATGACGATACCACACTTAGAGCTGTGTACTAATGCTTAGAAACCACCTTGTTCAACTGGTGCAAAGGATGTTGGCGGATGTCAAGGCTCAGCTGACAAAGTTGAAGAGGGGGAGGACCGACATATGTGGCTATGGGAGTTTACTAGTGAGTTTCTTCTTCGAAAAGATCTTAGTGATGGGACCCATGACAATGGATTATGTGGTCTACCCATCACTGAAAAAACCCCGGATGATGAGATGGTGTTCTATCATGCCAAGAGAAGATGGAGTTCATAACGGCAACTAGTTTCCAGACACCTCCTAGAAGTGGATGAGAGTAGCTACGCTATCGGTGGATGAATATCTGTATCATGGGGCCAAATTTAAGGGAGATCCAAACATAGTATTTCCACCTAGTGAAGACTTTAATGAAAGAGGTAAACTTTTTTGAATTTTCATGTTTTGTAATTTTTTTTGGAATTTTGGAATATATCTAATATATCTATATCTATATATCTATATCTATAATATATATGGGTAATTATAATTATATATATAATATATATATATATATAGATATTTATTTTAAATGAAGACATAGTTCCTAAGAGATTATGGTTGTGATATGTAGATATGGTGCCCACACACCCTATGGGATATTTCCCTTTCAGGAGACATGTACCACTTGCCCCAGCCCTAGTAGTGCCAACAAAAGAGGTGGAGAATGAGGATGAGGAGCTAAGGGAATTCAAATGGAATGTCAAGGGTTTGACATTTGGAGTTCTTTCGAGGAGCATGGTTGACACCCCTCTACATATGTAGAGGTACATCATATGGGTTGCTTCATCATGTCGTCGAGGCCTTCTCCGTCGCATTCTGAATGCAGTTTTATATTACCATGAGCACCATTGAGTGGGGGTAGTAGCACAAGGTTGTGTGGTTTTGTATATATCTACATATGTATGGCATGGTATCCAGGGCCTCAGTTGCCCAGTTTTTGAACTATGTACCCGAAATTTTTTGATATAATAAAATAACGACTTCTATGTGTTTTGTTTATTGTGTATATATAATGGAGGTTTAATGGTTCATGTGAATGGTTTAAAATTTATGAATGTGACAAATTCCAATCTAACACACAATTAGCTAATGAATCAACCAATCAGTTTTGATCTTGAGGAATATGAACATAATCAATATAATCAAATGAACGCTCTAAGAGATGTACCCTCAAAAAGCAGCATAAAAGAGTCAGGTTCCTTACATAATAGAGATGGTTGAGTTGAGACACTATGAGCTGAGAGTCAGGTTGAACAACTAGGTGGCATATGCCAAGATGACTAGCCTCGATCAGGATCTCATTAACGACACTATATTCCCCTACGTTGTTTGTGGCAGGGCAAAGAAAAATACCCCCATAACTCACAAGCTCATTAGTGGTTGCAAATCAACCTAAGCGATAGAAGCAACATTCTGAGTGTAACGACTTGCACCATCTGCAAAGACTCTATAAGGAAGTGAGGGTTTTGACATCTGTGTGTCAAAGATCAAACACATGAATTACACATATAAACCAGAAAAAATTCTAATGACAAAAAAAAATAAACTTATCACACACATACTTATATATATTATGTCCAACTGTAACTTAATTTAATATGTCGCATGAAAGGATTCCCACAATTGGGCACAGGTCATGGGAGTCTATGTGTGAAATCATGGGAGAAAAATACCACATGGTTAATGAGTGTAGGGCCATTCCAAATTAATTCAAACTGCCCAACCCATAAAGGTTGACCATACCAGGGACAGTCTAACATAGTCATATTTTCAAAATTATCCTGAGGACATAAGGGAGGATCAAGACATAAAGATGGTACAAGAATCTCATCAATAGGTGGTAAGAAGTTGGATAATTCATCGACAAGTTCAATAGTAGAATCCCAAGACTTGAATCGATCCATGAGTGGAAATTCCAAGGAAAACCGGGAAGGTGCCCCCTGAGTTAATTCATGATTTAAAGTGCCACGCTATACTCATTTGACATCGGGGAGATTAGAGGCATGAAGATGTGTAGCATCCCTAAGATTATCAATATGAGAATCCATGACCTCCAATATGACTTGTTGAGAAGAAGAATCGTCATCAAAGGGGTCTTGTGGAACAAGCAGAGTGACGACCCATGTGGGCAAAGGAACATGGTCATATTCCATATTATGATGGAGTTTGTGACCAACATTAGGGGGTACTGATGGGACTGTTGGAAAGGAAATATCTTCCACAACAAGTGGAAAAGGATTCTCACTAGCTTGATCAACTTCCATAATAACAGGCGACACCACCCAAGGATCATGAGGTCTATGTGGTCTACATGTGCCATAGGAGATCATATGGCAGTGAGCAGTGGTAGGAGTAGGAGTGTTAGAAAGAAGGAGTTGAGGAAAAACTCCCACAAGAAATGAGATTTTAAACAAGCCCATGTCAAAACTCTCATACTGACCAGGGTGGTTTCCCATGAGTGGTACAAAATTCCTCGTGGTGGAAATCTGGGTTGATGGCATGCAATGGTCAAGTTGATCGATAGTGACAATTTTGCCTTCATGAGGAAAGAAAAGGACACAAAATACATATGAGAACATTTTGGTCATGGCATAAAACCAACTACAACCAAGGAGTAAGTTGTAATCAAATGAGGTGTCAAAAACTTCGACATCAACATATACAATTTTCCCTCCTAACTCAATGGAAAAATTTGCAAGAACCCCTTTAAGTACAAAGTTGTGACCATCAAAGGCATGGAGATTGGTGTTGGACATGGTGAGAACCAGAGAGCCAAGAGCCTTCTAGTGGGATACTGACATAACACACTTGGAAGAGCCTTCATCCACCAATGTGCGATGAATATTCTTGTGGAAAATACGCACAATGATTTGAAAAACAATCTGATGGGAAAGGTGAGGAGTGGCTTTGTGGGAATTAAAGGCGATGAGATTAGAGTTAGATAGATCAACTCCATCAATGGTAGACAACAATGCCTTGTGCTACTGAGGACAACTTTGCAAGACCTCCAAGGCAGACATGGCACAAGGATCCTAGGCAAGATCTCTAATAATATTGTAATGTTGAGCGGCCCTGGAAAAAGGATTGTGTGTCGTATTATGAAGAACACCCTTGGTGGGGCAATAAACAGGTTCCACATGCTTATCCAAAGTGAGAGGTCGAGTGGAGGCAGGTGGAGCTGGTGAGTCCTTATATAGAGAATTTGACTCAAGAACATCATAGGATTTAGCTCACGTATTTACATCTACAACTTCCTTACACATAAATACAGATCGGCTATGGGGGGATGACAATATGACCCCTCATTTCCTCCTTATGTAGGTAGAGGAGGTTGAGTGATCAGGTGCTCAAAATTAGGCTCAAAACTAAAAGTGGCATAATCTCGATAAAATCAACTTTAGATCGAAGTGCTCATCATCTTGATTCCAACGGTGCGAACAACACTTGAATCCAAGCTCATATGAAGAAGCTAGAGCAAGTCAAAGTTTAGGTTTGACTTGGACACATGGCAGGAGTGGATGACATGGCAGGACCCTTCAGTAAATGGGTAGGTGCCAAGTGGCAGGCTGCCATTGGCCCCACATTTCACAAAATGCATGTCGCAAGCAGGTCAGCGTTAAATAATTATCCCCAGAACAAGCCAGGGTGCGATGCGATGAATCGACCCCCAACGTACCCAGGTTGTGATGCGATAATCGCAAATGCACATTGCAAAAGTGCAGAGTCCCGTATATCTGTTACCCCCCTGACTCCATCGATTGCAAATTGTGATTGATCCTGGATGCGATAAGATTATGGGTTCCATTTAATAGTTTCATCGGGTCCGTCATATCGTATTCGCACATTGCCCCACAATGTTCATATACCATAAGACCGTCGGTTCTCCGTTGATTGCGATTTGTGATGGAATAGTTGGTGTTGATAGATTATGGATTGCCGCACGACAAAAGGTTTTCCCAATTAGCACAATTTTGGAGCAAGTTTTTAGGTTCATGCCGAAAATGGTGCAATTTGTGGTTGCAAAAGGAGGCTAAATTTCCATTTTTGGACATTCTAGACTCATTGGAGTAGGTTTCAGAAGCATTTGAGCATTGTAAACACATATTTTTACACTTTCTATCATAATAGAGAGGCCCAAGCCATTGGAAGATGGACCAAGGAGACATAGCCCAGGAGGGGTGAACTCCTTTATCATGTTCTTGTTGTAATGTGTTTTTGATGTTGTTATGTACATGTTTATGATGTTGTTCAGTCTCTTATTTATGTTAAATTGCTCATAAAATTAACATAAAAACTCATCATGTCACTTGCAAAAATTCATGAATCCTTGCACAATGAAAGCATTTTGTTTCTAATCTGAGGAGGATCTTAGCATGACAATCTAATATTTTAAATCACATCATTTTGGTATTAGAGCTCTAGGTTTTCTTTGTGGAAGAAGGATTTAGCTGTTTGCAAGTTTATGTCATGCTTACAAGGTTAAAACTCAAAATAGGAGAAGGGAAGTTGGTTGGAAGCCCTGAAGTTGGGTCAAGGGGAAGGAGAGAAAGGTTGCCACAATATCCAACACTAGTTCAGCCTCAAGTTGCGGTTGAAACTCCAAAGATCATGTCTCATGAAGGAGAACCTAGAAACATGACATAAGATGGGAAGACCTTTATAAGGCCTTTCTTTGATACGACAGAGATGGTAAAGGTCCTCTATAAAGAGATGAATATCAGGTTGCAAGGGGAAAGTTTGAAACCTACCAAAGGAGAAGGTTCTTCAGGAGGAGGTAATGGAAATGGATACAAACCTACACCCTCTCCACCATCTTCTTCATCTTCTTCTTCACAAGCATCTTCACCCTCTTCCACTGACACAACCTTTACTTACTTCAAAATGAACTGGTAAATCACCTTTTTTAAAACTTGATGTTAAATTTGAGATGCCCATGTATAATTGTGAAGTGAATGTAGAGAATATTGATAATTGGATTCATTAGTTGGAGGTCTATTGCAGAATTCAAAACCTTCAAGAGGATGACATAAAGATTCAGTTATCTTCATTGAGAATGGAGGGTGCAACACTAGTATGGTGGGAATCAAAGACCCAAGAGGAGATAAGAAAACATGATGAAATCTCAATTTCTAGGAATGATTTCATTGCTGCAATCAAAAGACAATTATAGCCTCTAGCTTATATGCAGAAATCCATCATGAATTGGCAGAACTTTAGACAGCTTAAAGGTCAAAATGTGCAAGATTACACCCAAGAATTCAGAAAAAGGTATTTGATGTTAGGTGTAGATTTGAAATCACATGACACATTGTTGAAGTACATAGGGGGTTTACACAGTTACCTTAGGCATACTATCTTAATGTTTAATGCCAATAATATAGATGATGATGTGTGTGCAAGTCACTCATCTTGAGGAAAGAGGAAAAAACACCCTAGAATAAGGTAGTAAAAAGCCCTTTAAGAGTAAAGGAAAGGAAAAGGCTTTCAAAGGGAAGGCAAGAAAAATGTGTCTATCAAAAAATAAGGAGAGAAAATTACATGCAAACATTGTTCCAGAGAGGGTCACGATGAAGCTCATTGTTGGAAGCTTCATCCTGAAATGAGACCAAAGAAAAACAACAACAAGGGAAAACAAAAAACAATTGCAACCACTCAACATGATTTGGGATCTGATTCGGGTGATGAAGCTAAAATCACATCCATGGGGTTACAAGGAAAATAATCCATTGCTAACACTATTTCTTCAAACTCACAAAATGAAACTCCAAACGAAAAGAGGAGAATAGAAATTTTTTACATAAGGGTGATATCAAAACACAAAAATATTGATATGCTTTTCGATATTGGCTCTCAATCCAACCTTATCTCTAAAAACATTGTCAAAATTTTAAACTTGGAAACTGTTCCACATCATAAACCATATCTACTTAGATGGATGTGTGACAATGTGAAATTGCAGGTTACTAGAGAGCGTAAACTGAGATTCGCTATTACTACAAATTTCATAGATGAAGTGGAGCTTGATGTTGTGCTGTTAGATATCTGTGGCATAGTTTTGGGTAGCCTGTACGTTTATGATAGAAAATATATCTTCAATTAACATGAAAACAAATATCATTTATTCAAAGGTGGAGTAGAGTATTGTGAGAGCTCATAGCAAGAAAATAAATCTTTCTCTTGTTAATGTAGGGCAGATGAAAAGACTAGTGAATTCAAGCAAGAATTTTGTGGTTATAATGATCAAACCCAAGGATAATGTTGATAATGAAGATTTTAAAGATTGTGATTCAAATTTGAAATTTGAATTGGTTGACGTAGTTAACCAATATGATGAGATGTTTCAGGAACCAAAGGGATTACCTCCCAAGAGAGGAATCCAACATGAGATACAGTTGCAACAAGATTTTCCTCTTTCTAGCATTGGCATGTACAGGATGTCAGTGATGGAAAGCACGGAAATTAAGAGACAATTCAAGAGTTGTTGACTAAATGGATCACCATAACATCTTCCTTGCCATGTGGTTCACCTATTTTTTTGGTGCCCAAGAAGGATGGAACATGGCGCATGTGTGTGGAATTTTGTGCATTGAAAAAAATTACAGTAAAGAATCATTACCCACTGCCTAGAATACATGATTTACTTGATCAATTGAAAGATGAAAATTATTTTATTAAGCTGGACTTAATAAGTGGCTACCATCAAATTAGAGTAGCTGAAGGAGACATTTGGAAGACAACATTCAAAACAAAACAAGGTTTGTTTGAATGGCTAGTTATGTCGTTTGGTTTATGTAATGCTCTAGCTACATTCATGTGTGTAATGAATGATGTTTTGAGGCCATTTCTTGATGAGTTTGTCATAGTCTACTTATATGACATCTTAATTTTCAGTAAATCTCGCAATGAACATGTCATGCATGTAAGAAAAGTACTTGATTTCTTGAAAAAAAAACAGTTGTATCTTAAGATGTCAAAGTGCGAGTTTGGAAAAACTTATTTAGTTTACTTGGGTCATATTGTTGGAGGAGGTGAGTTAAAAATATATCCCTCCAAGGTTGATGCCATTGTGAATTGGCCAAGGCCTAAGACAGTTACTATGGTAAGGAGTTTTTTGGGAGAAACCCAATATTGGAGGAAATTCATTGCTATTTTTTGTCTTATAGCAGCTCCTTTGCATGCGTTGACAAGTGTGAAAATGGTTTTTTAGTGGGGAGGAAAACAACAAAAGGCCTTTGATGCATTGAAAGAAAATATCAGTACAGCTCTAGTACTTTCACTTCCAAACTTGAGACAGTCATTTGAGATTCAAACTGATGCTAGTGACTACGTTATGGGTGTAGTCCTCATGCAACATGGTAATCCTATCTGTTTTCATTCGGAAAATTTTAATGGTGCAGTGATTAACTATCCTACATATGACAAGGAATTGTATGCATTGGTGAAAAGTGTGAAAAAATGGAAACACTACTTGATGGGTAAGGAAATAGTGATTCATACTGATCATCAACCATTTCAATAATTGCAATCACAATCAAAGTTGCAGCAATCAAGGCACTTTCGATTCCACTTGGTAATCAGGTATAATAAAGGTATCTACAATAAAGTTGTTGATATGATTTCTAGGCCTATTGTTAGTGCAACTAATTTACTCAAGCATAATTCTATTTTACGTGCAAGTTATATTGATCAATATGCATTAGATAATGACTTTCAAGATGTTTATGCAAGCTTGAGTCAAGGTAAAAAAGTATAGGAATTGGATTATCATTTGAATGATAACTTGTTGTACCATCATGGAAAGCTTTGGATTCCGTAGGGAGAAAGAGTTAACATCATAAGGGAGGCACATAATTTTCTTATTGTTGGTCATTTTAGTGTAAGCAAGACGGTGGCACATCCACAGAGGTATTGTTATTGGCCTCGTATGCTTGAAAGTGTGTCTCATTTTATTAAAGGATGTTCATTATGTGAAATCAATAAGCCTAGCAATAGGAAGTTAGGATTGTACACACCACTTCCAGTTCCTTCATGAGCGTGGGAGAGTGTTTCTATGGATTTTGTAGGAGGTCTTCCATTGTCAAGAAGAGGTCATGACTATTTGTATGTAGTTGTGGATAGGTTCAACAAAATGTGTATTTTTATGCCATGTGTTAGCACCTGGATTGAACCTCAGGCTGAAGGAAGACAATACCAGGGTAACCACAAACCATGCTTAGCTAAGTAGCTACCCCTACTAGGCTAGGAGAGGGCTGTCTTCGTAAGGATCTTAGCCAAGATGACTGGATCAAGAAAATTTTATTAGGCTAGGTATAGTAGCACAAGGTTTGATTTGATTTGAAGGGGTTTTGTTGGATCAGGAGGAGCCGAACAATTTGGGCAAGGAAATTAGGTCAAAATTGCAGGTTGTTCGATGGGGCAAGGTAGGTATGAAGCTTAGCACTCTAGAGTTTGATGGGTATGGTGATTTAAGATTGGTGAGAAGCTAGGAAAAGCATGTGATCATCATGGATCCTTCCTAAAATGTAGAAAACATAAACTGTGAATATTTTCCCACAACAGAGCATTAATGTTATGTATTCTTCCTATCAACTTAAAAACATCCACTTAAAAGCAATGAAATGATTAATGAAGTACACAAAAAATTTAAACATATGATCACAAGAGAGGAAATTGAACTAAACACCATACCACATGGATCCCAAAGAAATAGCTGCAATTTCTGATTAATCTCCAGCTAAACTGATACAAAATGATGTTCTTTCAAAATTGAAGCATCCAGTTGAGTCCAACCCTTTACAATGAGAAAGAAGAATAAGATATAGACATTGTTTCAACCTCCTCCCATTCTCAAGGGTCGAATCCCTAAGATTAGGAGCTAATCTAACCAACACTGAACAAGAAACTGGAATCTAGGCATCCTAACAACTTTCCTCTAAAAGTGAGGAAACTGATTCATTTGTGCTCAAAATGACTTTTAATCTAATGAATATACCCTCTACTACTACTTATCCATCATATTTACATTCCAATTCATCATTTACATTAGTAAAACATCCTCCATGAGAGAAAATCCATGATCACAGTCAAAACACAATGAAATGGCAATCTTGTGCAAAATTTGTCCTACGTGCAGCGCCACTTTCAGGTCCCTTTTGGAGGCCTTCTCAGCATCCAAAATGAGCTCATGATAGCTCTTTGGAAAGATATTAAAGTCTACTTTCCAAAAAATCTAGAATGTATTTATTTGAAGCTCATTTGGCCCCACAAAATTTTATTCTCCCAAGACTGCTTTTGTGTGTCCAAAAAGTGGCAGAAATGTCATTTTTGGGTGTTTTTTGACCTTTTGGTAGACCATTTCTGCTCAAAAATCTTAGCAAATGCATAGTATGCATGTAATCATCGCTCTAAATCCAAAATTTTAAGCCACTTTTCCATTGGGTGCCCCTAGGAAAAACGTAGCGCCAGTGGCGCTGCGCGTAGAGCCAAATTTCTTGTGTTTAAAATTTCCAAAATTTGCTAAAGACAAAAATTATTCCAAATTTGATCAAAATTGGTGAGCAACACCATCATCAAGCATCCTAATTAGCCAAGGAAGATTCAGCAAGCAAACTAAACATATCCTCCTCTTTTTTTCCTTTTAGACCCCATCTTAGCATTGCTTTCATTTGTTTGATCCTTATATTGCAAATTTTGTTTCAGGTCCTATAGTGGTAGGCCATGTGCTTGATGATCTGGTTGTCCCTATTGGCCCTTTTCAACAACTTTTCTAAGTTAAAATTGACTCTTTCAAACCAAATTTCTCTATCACCCTCAATTTCCTTCTCAATTGGAGTCAAAGTGACCGGTGCTTCTTCCTCTTGCATTGCTAATTTACCCTTGTCACCTTGTCTTTTTATCCTGAGAAGTTCCAGCTCCATGAGGACGTGCTTATCACTCAGTTTATTTTTCTTTTGTTCCAGATATGCAATGACATACTTGGCTCTCTCCAAATTGTCCATCAATGCTTTGATTTGAGACTCTTTGTCCTGTATGATGATGTTTTCTTTTGTTGCTTCATCCTGAGCCTCCAAGTCAATTATCTCTATTCCATGATGAATATGGTGTTTTTCTGGCTCCTCATGCTCTGTCAAATCAAAATCTCTTTCCTCGTAATCATCAATATCTTCCACCTATATCTTCTCTTTCCCTTTATGCAGTTGATGCACCTGTACTTGATGTGTCGATGAAGAATGCAAAGCCCCTTCCACACCCTGTGGAGCAAGCATTTGCCTATGATGAAGAAAGCAAGGTCCCTTCCAAACCAAGTGGAGAAAACACTTTCCTATCAGCTACAAACAATTTTCTTGTGCCCCTCTGGTATGTCTTGTATGTCTCAGGCACCTCAATGGCTTTAGTCTCTTTGGCCTTCTCATCTTTATTTACTTGAGTACTGCTACAAGGTCCTCCTGATTCTTGAGACACTGGTGGAGGAATTTGAGGATCCCTGAAGATGTCATGGGCAATGAATGTCTCCCAAGAGATGTTGAGGAGGTTAAGATGATGAAGCATAATCATCTTGATCAAGGAATAGTGATAGAGACTACTCATCTGCTGGGGTATGGATTTTCATTACAAAGTAGGCCATCTTCTCAATGTTTTTGAACAAGAAATAAGGGATGTTCAAAATCCTCACCCTAGCAAAATGCATGGGAAGCCTGATGTGATAGGTGTACAATCTACAAAATCTGCCCTCACAAGTGAAATATTTCATGATGATTTTCATCATGGGGGCATACTTGTCTTCAAAGAACCTGAAAGGAAAAAAGCCTCTCTGCTTCACTTGTGTACCTAGGTTTGATGTAGGGCTCATAATAGTGTTCATCTAGGACCTGTGCCTTATACCATTTCTCTCCCAGATTTGGAATATTGGTTGCATCCACAATGATGGAGGGTGAAACTGTGAATGTCACCCCAACAAGAGTCACCTTGTTGTCACGAAGATTGGCTACAAAAATCTTGGTGAGCTCAAGATGGTGTTGAACTCTCTCCACCTACTCATAGTACTCATAGTAGCCAAGATGCCTGAAACAAGTGACATCCAAATGAGAGCCCTGCAACTCTTTGAGGTTTGATGGCTCTTCCCTGATAATTCTGCCCCCCTTGTGTGGTTTTCTCTGATGCCTAGGTCTACCTATTGAACTGTCACTGCCAGTGTTTTCCTCCTCCTCATAATCTCTGTCTCCTCTATCCATGTTTGCAAGTTTTGAGGTTGTGCACTCCTAGAAAAGGGATGGAGGGGGTGAGTAAGAATGATTAGGAATAAGGGAAGGGGAGGTGATCTTATGAGGTATTTGATTGACTAGGTAAACATGAGAATGAGTGGGAGGGTGTAAACCATGAAAATGAGGGAGAGGGGCTAGGTTTTTTAAGGTAATGCTTTAAGGATGAAGGAAAAATGGATATGGAGTGTTATGGAGTGATATGGGGGAGGGGTTTAGGGTTTAGTGATAAGTGATGGGAGGAATAATAGGTGTTAGGGTTTTTAAGTCATAAATAAGGGAGAGTCTAGGGTTTTACATTTACCATGGAAAATTATCCTCAAATGCATTAATTGCAAACCAATGATGAATTCAAGGAACAACACTTACTTGTTTTAGGGGAAGGAAGACAAATTTGATGTTTTCTAGGTGGCAGGAGGTCGTTTGGCTCTTGATGACCCTACGCACAACGACCTTCTCTATGCGTAACGTCGCTGTTTTTTCCATTGAGAAAACTGGCCTATGCACAACGCTCAGTCCCTACGCGCAGCGCTCTAGCCTGAATGTGCATCGCCACCTCCAACTGTCCTGTGCACAATGCCAATCTCCGCAAGCGCAGTGCCACTTCTCCTTGGCCAAGAACTTGCTCAACTTCTCCTCTTTCCTTCAATTTTTGTCTTCTTCTTTGTCAAATAAGAATGATAGGCTTGAAAATGAAATGTGACATCTTATATAGGAGTAAATTCTGAATTTTCATTAGAAAATCCCACTTTCTAATGTTCTGGATCTTTTCCAAATCTCTGTTTTAATGCCTTTTCTTCATTGTCCCTTTTCAAGTGGATGATGCTCAATTTGAACTGATTTTTGCAGTGGTTCATTGTCTTGTAGCAAGGAGAGATGCTTGGTGTAGCCGTGATCATTTATTACATAAAGTGACTTAAATTACATAAAAAATATAAATTAACCTAAAATACTCTGTTTTCATCTCAAAAACATGTTTTTGAGATGAGAATTACATTAGTGAACAAAGATATTTGTACAGTGACCATGACTTACTAGCAATCACTCTTGGTTTATTTATCATCCTCATACCCTTGCTACCCTTTATTTACACTTTTAAATCATGCTTTTGACCTTGGAAATGAACCCTAAAACCTAATGAAAACATGCCCTAAGACCTAATGGAAACATGATTGCTTTTGACTCTAAAACTATGATTGAATACAACCTAGAGATGGGTTAGCAAATGTACATTATGAGGGAAAATTTGGTTTGAGGAGAAGACAACCATCAGTGGATTAGCTTGTCATGACCTAATGAAATGATGCAAAAATTTCAGTATGAGACCCCTAAATGAAAATGTAAAGAGAAAATTTGATCCCTGATGGAAGTATGTAGATACCGACACTAACACCATGTAAAAAACAAGTTACAGCTCAACAAACTACCCAGTTATTCTTTCAGAATGTTTGGGTGCATTTTGGATTGCCCACATCCATTGTTAGTGATCGAGATTCTTGCTTTGTTGGGAATTTTTGGTCAAGCTTATGGGAATTCATGGACACCAAATTGAAAAAGAGTACAAATTTTCATCCACAAACATATGGTCAAACATAAGTGGTGAATAGAACAGTGATACAAATTCTTCGTGGGTATTGCAACAAGCATCCTAAGTTGTGGGATGAACATTTTCACTATATTCAACATGCTTACAACTGAGCCAAGCACTCTTCAACTTAAACTTCTCCATTTGAGGCATGCTTGGGATACTTGCCTAAATCTCCTTTGGATTTTACTTTTGGCAAAGATGTTGCTATTGAAGGTCATAACGACATAGACAAAGCAAGAATTTCATTGAAGAAATCCAATTAGTATACCAAAAGGTTCAAGAACAGCTTGAGAAAACCCAAGGCAAGTACAAAGCAAGGCACTAAAAGCATCATCAAGATCACAAGTTCCAAGTTGGTGATGAAGTTTGGATTTACATTAACAAAGAGAGTCTCCAAGGAGAAGGTAAAAAGCTAAAACCAATTAGATATGGTCCATTCATAATTTTGGAAAAGATTGATAACAATTCCTTGAGGTTGGATTTGCCTTCATATATGCAAATTTCTGTTTTTGTTAATGTTGATAATTTAAGGTTGTATGAGACTCCTTTGGTTGAAGATCAAGGAGATAATATTCAAATTCCATCTATTGTAGACTTTTCTCCAGAATTCCTTGATGAGCTTCAACAAGACACTATACTTGACAGAAGAACAAGGACATCAAAAAGGGGAAGTATCAATTATCTTCGACCAATGATCAAGGGTACAAATCCTTTAAAATCCAAATGGATAGAGGTTGGAAAGGTGAGGGATCTGTACCCTCACCTAATGGACAATTGAAAGTGATTATTTTGGGGTCAAAAAGGCTTCTAGTGGGGAGGAGTGGTCAGGGGCTCAAAATTAGGCTCAAAACTCAAAGTGGCAGAATCTCAATAAACTTGGCTTTAGATCGAAGAGCTCATCATCCTGATTCCAATGGTGTGAAGGAAAATCGAATCCGAGATCATATGAAGAAGTTAGAGCAAGTCAAAGTTCAGGTTTGGCTTGGATATAAGACAGGAGTGGATGACATGGCAAGACCCTTCAGCGAATGGGGAGGCGCCAAGTGGTAGGACACCATTAGCCCTAAATTTCACAAATCGCATGTTGCAAGTGGGTCGGCGTTAAAGAATCGTCCCCAGAACAAGCCAAGGTGTGATGCGATGAATCAACCCCCAACATACCCGGGTTGCGATGTGATAATCGCAACTGCACATCATAGAAGTGCATATTCTCGTATATCTGTTACCCCCCTTGACCCCATTGATTGTGAATTTTGATGGATCTCAGATATGATAAGAGTATGGGTTCTAGTTAATAGTTCCGTCGGGTCCGTCGTATCGCAATCGCACATTACCCTGTCATGTTCATAGACCATAAGACTATCAGTTCTCCACCGATTGTGATTTGCGATGGAAAAATCGGTGCCAAGATTATGGACCGCCACATGGTGAAACTTTCACCCTGTTAGCGCAATTTTGGAGTGAAATTATAGGTTCATGCTGGAAATGGTGCAATTTGTGGAGCGAATATTAGGAGAACTAGGAGAGGTCATAACTTCTGCAGTTTTCCACCAAATTGGATGCAAAAAGAGGCTAGATGGCCATTTTTTGACATTATGGACACATTGGAGTAGGTTTCAGAATCATTTGAGCATTGTAAACACATATTTTTACACTTTTGAGTATAATAGAGAGGTCCAAGCCATTGGAAGCTAGACTGAGGAGACGTAGCCCAAGATGGGTGAACTCCTTTATCATGTTCCTGTTGTAATGTGTTTCTGATGTTGTTATGTAGATGTTTATGTTTATCTTCAGTCTCTTATTTATGTTAAATTGTTGATAAAATTAACATAAAAACTCAGCATTTCACTTGCAAAAAATCATGAATCCTTAAGCATAATGAAAGCATTTGGTTTCTAATCTGAGGAGGATCTTAGCGCAAAAATCTAATATTCTAAATCAGATCATTGAGAAACCATTTATTGCTGAGGTTGTGCAGGGAACAGATGAGTCAAAACAATAAGCTGTTGAGTAGATGGTGGTGAAAGAAGTCTATGGACTTCATCCATTCGAGGGTACCCATGAGTGAGGTGGTCGCCTTGACAAATTTTACAAGGGAACTTGAATTTACAATGACGTTCACTTGTTCCCCCCTTGATTTTGATGGTTAGTTTGGGACTCCTGAGCATTTTCATCCTTTTATTTATTTCTCTTATTATTCTTTTCACCACCAGATTGTTGGTTGTTCTTCTGTTAAGTGGACTTCATTGTTATAACATCAGTTGAATTCTTAAGAGAGGATGCTTTAGTAGAGCTAGATGCAGTTGATGGGGCTTGAGATGTTATAATCAATTGCCTAAGATGGGCAAAAATTTGTCTCATGGAATAAAAAACAGACCTGATCACACCATCGACATGTGGGCCAAGAACAGGTTTGGCAAGATCAATAGAAGTCCTAGGGGCATTAAGAAACACTACATATAGCATACCCGAATGTGAATAGATAAGATCCAACTATTGGGAAACTAAAATGGCTTGTTCCTCGTTAACAACTTGAAACATGGACACATCTTTGGCAATCTAGGGTTAAAGAGAATGAATGAAACATTTACGTAATATTTCATCAGGTAACTTGGTTCTAACTAACCTCTTGCGATGATGCCACTCATGAATGTGATTAGAAAACTCATGAATGTGATTAGAAATTAATGTGGCATCACCTTGTTTGAAGTTGGACAAGAGGTAAGAGTCGATATCATACCGAGTAGGCAACTGGAAGTGTGTCAAGAAGGTTTGAGATAGGGAGACAAAGTCATCGTATGATGCAATATCTAATTCAATATACCACTTTGTGGCATCCCTAGTTAACATACGTTAGAATAAGCGACGTTTAATAGTATAATCCACCAAATAATTAGATGAGCACCATAAGTGATATTTGGTAATGTGAGTGGATGGATTTTCCCCAGGCTTGACTTCAAACTTGGGAATATCTAATGGAAATTTGGTGGGCATGGGTGGCCACTAAGGATCATGATGGATGGGGTCATTAGTTAATTTTACCAGGTCTTGTATGTCAAGAGAGGATAGGAACAGATTATGGAGTTGACTAAATGTATCATGGGCAGGAGAATCCCCTAAATAACCTTGCAGTCCCCCCATGTAAGGAGTAGAATGATGCATTTTCCGGTTAAAGAAAGGGTTCGCCCCAATATAATATTGTTGCGGGCTAGAATAACTGGTAAATGGATGTTTCCTCCTGTGGTATGTACCTCCAGAGAGAAAAGGATCTCCAAAGCATGGATTCTTATGGGCTTGCACCCAGGAGGAAAAGAAGGACCACTCTACGCAGTAGGACCGACATAAGGAGGATAAATTGTGTGAGAGACAACACTGGAAGCGGGGTGCCCCTAGGTAAACTGGCCCCTCCGAGAAAATCACTGGTAGGTGTCACCCCTCCAAAGAGTGAACTATACCAAGATTGTGACATACTAGAAGAAACATTACCCCCAGGCTGACCAGGAGCAACTGAAGATCCCCCCCACATATTTCCATAACTAACCATTGTTGGGTTGTATTATATTCTTTCCATGACTATCCCACGTAGTTAACTAGGGGTTAGAAGGGGGGCAGAGCCCCCCCTTCGTTGCACCAATTGCTTAGCGGGGGGGTGTCATAGGGGGTTTGAGGGGTGCAAGTAACCCCACTCTATGGGGTCCAGGGCAGTGCCCCGGAAAATTTTGGTTTTGGACCCTATGTTAGGTTGGGCGGACCCACCTATGGTTTTGTGCATGATTTTTGCACTTGGTTTTGGACGTGATGGTTTTTGGTCCATGGTTTTGGACGCGATGGTTTTCAGTCCATGGTATTAGATGCTTCGGCATGTATAAACATGTATTGTAACATTGAAAGGAACATAATGGAAAATCAAACTGGTAGTCCCCGTTTTGGGTTAAAACCTACATTTAGTATCAGAGTTGTTTTGGCTTCAAGGGGATGCCTTTGTTGCTGAGGGATTTCGCTCGAGCCTGTGGTAGACCCTATTCAGTGGGAGATCTATGAGATCGATTATGGTGGTGAAAGAAGATGGAGAACAGTGGAAAGATAGAGATCGAGAAATTTAATGGTCAGAGTTTTTAGTTTTGGAATCTCAATATGGAGGATCTATTGGTGGATAAAGATCAGTAGATCATGGTAGATCTAGGTACTAAACCAATGGGAGTGTCCGATGAAGAATGGAAGAAGTTGGATTGGAAGGCAAAGAGAAAAATATGATTGTGTGTCTCAGATTTAGTATTGCTGAATGTATCAGGGGAAGGTACGACGAAGGCTTTGTGGGACAAGTTAGGGACTTTTTACCAATTTAAGTCTCTGGTGAATAAACTGTTCCTACAGAAAAAGCTGTATAACCTGAGGATGAAAGATGGAGACTCGATGCTAGAGCATATGAACGCATTTAATACTATGGTAAGTCAGTTAGCATCTGTTGATAATAAAATTTCAGATGAAGATAAGTGCATCAGTTTGTTGTGTTCTCTACCAAATTCGTGGGATAGTCTAGTTATTGCAATAGGTAGCAATGCAACTGCCTTGCAGTTTGATGAAATAGTCTCATCCATGTTGATGAAGGAGATGAGACAGAAAAATATGGAGAGCCAGAATGGTGATGCCTTGTCTGTACGAGGATGGTCCTAGAACATAAACAAAAATAAGTCATCTAGTGGGAGATCTAAATCTCCAGGAAAACCTGTAAAGGTGGTGTGCTAGAAATGTGGAAAGGAAGGGCACTACAAAAGGGATTGTAAATCTAAAGCTCCCGATAAAGGAAAGGGATCTGATGATGCTCCTTCTACAGAGGTTAAAACCACCTCAGATGAAGGTGGGGATGTGTACTTGGCTTCTTCAAGTACACATGTAGATCATGAGGCATGGT
>APFE031644531.1:12266-23083 GCA_000404065.3 Pinus taeda
AATAACTTTTGGCATATGTGATCATCTTGTCCTGTCTGCTAACCTTTATTTTCTGCAATTTACATTCAGCATTGTCCTTTTCAAATCGTTATTTGTTTATTTCTTTTTCTGCTAAATTAGGTGTCATACTACTTAATAATTTTGTGATTTCTTTCTGTGGTCAATGACTATATCAGCAGGAGATCAGAATATCACTAATGGTGGTGTGATTTAAGTTTCATATTACTTACTCATGGTTGTTTCCATAAAGTAGATTGAGCTCTATGGTAAAGAACTAAAGGAGTCTAAGTAGTGTGATTAATTTCTTTTTATATTTAGTTGTCATATTTCTTGTTATGTTCATAATTACTTCCCTAATGTATATTGAGCTAAGGGGTAAAGGATTTGAAGAATCCAAGTAGTATGATTAGTTTCCTTCTGCAATTTATTTTCTTTAACAGTTAATATCATATTGCTTGTTATGCTCATGATACTTCCCTAAGGTAGATTGAGCCAAAGGGCATAGGATCTAAAAAGCTCAAGTAGTGTGAGTTAACTGCTTTACTTTAGTTTGAGTTGTTTTACAAGTTCTTTTTTCTTTATTTTCATTTTCAGCAGCAAGGATACTGGGCCATTGCCATTAGTTCGCTTTTTGATTGGTTTTCATTTCAGTTATTGTAAAGCTTTCTTTTGAGCAATTTTCAAGCATAGAAATCATAACCATTCACACTCCACACACTTCACACTTCACTTTCATCACCACACAGTAAGAAAAGAATAAAATTCAAAAACAAACTAAAAAGCTTAAAATGACAAAAACTTAAGAAAATGGTTATCTAAGTACATATAGTACACCTCACTTCGTCAGTCTACGAACCCCGAGTTGACAATATAAATAGAAATTTAGATCACACTAAATTGACCAAACAATGATCAAACCATATAAAGCTCTCTTTAATCTGTATACCTTATGCTCCTATCCTATAACTTTAGAACCAAGAGGTTCTCTACATAAACTTCTTCATGCAATCTCGCATTTAGGAAGGGAGATTTTACATCAAACTGATAAATTTTCCATTGTGTTAGGCTATTTTGGACTAAATGTTTCTGATACTATCTAGCCTTGCTATTGGATCAAAGATTTCACCATAGTCGACACCAAACTCTTGTGAGAATCCTTTAGCAACAAGTCTTTCCTGATGTTTCTCATTTTCTCCTTTTTCATTCAGCTTGGTCTTATATAGCCATTTTACACTAGTTTTTGTTTTGTCTCTTGGGAGATCAACTAATTCACAAGTCATGTTCTTCTCTATGGCAACAAATTCCTTTCCTGGTTCATTGCATCAAACCAATGTTTTTCTTTAATTGCTTCTTCAAAATAAATTGGTTGATATGAAATAAATGCAAACATATTATGCTGGTCAAATTCATGCTCTTGCACATATGTTTCTTTGATGTTTCTTCTTTTCTGACTATCCTCTGAATATGTTGAACCACTGGTGGATTCACTGCTTGAAGATGAACCATTTTTAGAATGGTATGGCTATTCTTCAACCTACAATTTTGGTGGCTATGGTGGATGAAAAAACGGATTTGAAGCTTCATCAACATGATCAAACCAAGATTTATTTTCAAGAATGTTTACATCTCTTCTTAAACAAACTTCTCGATATCTAGATTGTAAAGTGTATAGGCCTTTGAATGTTGACTATATCCTATGAAAATACATCTTTCACTCCTATCATCAAGCTTCTTTCTTAGCTACTCAAGAACATGTGAACAAACTACCGATCGAAAAATTCTAAAGTAATATGCATTTACCTTTTTACCATCCCATACCTTTTGGGGTACTGTACCTTGGAGACTGGTTGTTGGATATTTGTTGAGAATAAGCACTACCATCAAAACTGCTTCAGCCAAGTAATTATTTCACAACTTCTTCTCACGGAGCATACATTAGTCAATGCTCATGATTGACTGATTTTTCCTTACTGCTACTACATTATGTTATGGAGAATATCTTGTTGTGCTCTGCATTATGATTCCTTGTTGTTGACAAAAATCTTTCAATTCATTGGAGCTGTACTCTCCTCCTTTGTAAAATATGAGTACTTTCGAAGGCTTCCTACTCTTCTTTTATGCTTCTTCTTTGAACTCTTTAAATTTTGAGAAAGTATCTGATTTACCTTTGAGAAAATACACTCATATCTTCCTTCTATAATTATCAAAGAATGTGAGAAAATAAAGACTACCACCAATATACTGTGTCTACATTGGGCTACGTATATCTGTATGGACTTTCCCTAAAGGCTCTTTCCCTCTAGAGGAAGATGTGGAAAATCTATCTGTTTTATGCTTGGATAGAACACAAATTTCACAATTACAATATTTTTCATTTATAGTAGGGAGACCAATGACCATTGAATGATTCTGAAGCCGACTTAGAATCTTCAATAGGATGTGTTTGTACCTAGAATTCCACAGTTGAGACTCATCTATTCTTAACATGATGTGGACAAAAGACTGTGAGAGATTTCCCCTTCTAAGAGTCAATGGAAACATCCTATTGTTGGTTTTTCAACCTTTGCTATCAACCTTCTATTCATAGGTTTGTCATAGATATGACATGTGTTCCCTTGAAATATTACATCATAACCATGTGTTATAAATTTTCCTACACTAATAAGGTTATTCTTCATATGTGGAACATAATAAACAGTAGGTATGTATTTTTATTGATTATGTATAGTAATAATAGGGACAATACATTTTCCTTCAACTTTAATGTAGGAACGATCTCCAAGAGTAATTTTTTATGTTTTGGAAGCATCAAGAAAAGAAATAAATTTTTTGTTACCTGTGATATGATTGCTACAGCCACTGTCCAACAACCAAAGGTCCTTGTTATAGGTGCCTTCAGAAAGATGGCAAGAAAGAAACATTGTTTCAGAGGGTTCTCTTCATTGTTGGAGAGATGGACACTACCTCCTTAGTGATTTGATTGTTTCTTTCTACATTCATGTTCATAATGCCCAAATTTCTTGTATTAGTAGCATTGGACACTAGATTTGTTCCATGTTGTGTGTAAGACCCCTAAATGTTCATGTAAATATAGTTTTAGTAGTCTAGACTATTGGTAGTAATGGCAAGGAAGCCATAATTGACTCTTTAAAATAACTATGATGCTATATTTAATAGCTTTGAGTAATATTAAAGATAGCACCTTGGAGGATTAGCTTGGAAAAAAACATGTGAATTAATGAGATCATTACTCCAATCCAGAATCCAATGTGGATGGATAGGATGGAAATAAAACTTTCCCAAACTATTCCTGGAAAGCCCTAAGAGTGAATTTATGTGATATATTAGATTGGGAGAGAAAAATCTCATAAATCACCCAATGTGGGGGAAGAACACTCAGAATGGGTGAATAAAGCACTGCATGGAAAAGGAAGGCTATAAATGAAAAATTATACTTTCATAAAAATATAAAAGTAAGAAAAGAATAGGCTATGGGATTGATTAGACCCTAGAAGATCGGAACATTGCTAAAGAATGTCTGCAAGAGAAAAGAAAGGATAAAACATGTTGCCCCAGAATAATAAGAAATTGTTTATTATGGGGGGAAATATCTCAGCACGGGGGAGAACTAGGACAAAAGGTTCATGGTTGGGAGGAAAATTGTTCATTTCAAGTTAATGTTGGAAATAATACTAGGGGGGGTGAATTAGTATTTACAAATCAATAATTTTTTTTTTCATACTAAAATTTATATACGCTACTTTAATGAAGGTAACTCACGTGTACATGAAACTTTCTTTAAAGCAACTAACGTATATCCAAGAAACTTATGATTCAGGTAATTCATCATATGTTGATCTTTAATTAGTGCATCAGTACTTCATTAACCATACATGCAGTAATAACAAAATAAACAATCACACATAAGAAATGAACGCCAAGATTTAAGGTGGAAACCCAATGCGAGATAAAAACCACCTCCTGTTGTCTTCATTTAATATAAAGAAAACTTGTTTACAATTGTGTATTGGTGTAGACTCATACCAGTACCTAGTAACCCACCTGCAGAAGGATACAACCTTCTCTCATTTTCTAGATGCTACTGGAAGGGAGCTCCAACTCCCTAGCTCTTCTACTAGATGATTCATTTAGTAGTACATAGGCACCGGTCTATAGAAGGCTCCAACCTTCATTCATTTTCCATCTACTACTAAAAGGGAGCTCCAACCCCATGGATCCTCTATTGGCCGATATGTTTACTGGTATGTAGGCTTCGGGCTACAGAAGGCTACGACCTTCTCTCTGCCTCCAAGGACCATGTTCCATAAACTTTTAGACTGGACACTCCTCGAACACAACACCACAATTGGAAGTCCTCGTTTCATCAAATTCTCATACTAGACCCATCAGCAACATTGAAGCTCAAAATCAATCACCACTACAATACAACCAATAACTGAAAGCCCATCATCACTGAAGCAAATCACAATCAATCAATCTGAACATTCAGAACACTGTCACGACAACACATAGTAGAACCCAAAACTCTACATCAACAACCAGAACCAACTGCAACTTCAAACATCATATTTCATAATATATACTCTACTTCAATATGTCGAACCAACATGTATACATGCTTTTATCAAAGAGAACTAGCGTACATATCTGCAAATACTAACTTAAAACATTAGAACTATTCCAAACTTCATTCATACCCAGATCAGGACATTTACAATGTAAATCATGTGTTAGCATTCAGATCCAGACTATCCATGATCAGACCACATAATGATAATCCATTTAAGGTCTTACGATCCTAATACATCATTAAATCTCATCCCTCATCAACCACTAAGGTTCATCCTTAGTTCATGTCAAGCAAAGCACCAAAAACCCATAACATGCATATTTGCTTTCGATCTCACTCCTCATAAGATATTCCTTACTTGCATGACTTGGCCTAATGATCTTCTCCTCCTTATATAGTTTTAGGCCTTTCTCAATACCTTGGACCAAAACCACTTAGGACCCATGGTATTCTTGGGCGAGATCAAATAGTCGTTACTCCACTCAATATTGTGGGTTAATACCATGGTATTGGCCCCTGGTATTGTCTTCTTCTAAATTTCCTTGTTTTTCCAACCTGTATGCACTTTTCCTCTTGTGAGAGTGTGTGTATACGTATATGTTATTTTTGTTCTGTGGAACCACGTGTAAACACCACTTTGACAAAGTAAACCAGTGTATACTTCTTAAACTACTTTCTTTCTTCAATCTCTGGAGTCTAATCTATAATCCTTTGTTGTTAGCCTGTTGCACTCTGAACTATCATCTATGTGAGTTTCCATCAAGGACAACACCTGTATCATAATTCCAACAATTAATTCGTCTTCCTACGGCTAGAGACTCTTGGTTAAAGGATATTTGATTTTCTGTGTAAATTTTAATGTGACTTGAAAATTAATGGAAATGTTTTTTGGATTAGTCTTTAACTATGGATATTATTGCTACTATGCATATTATTATTGTTCTTATTATTTTTATCGCTGTGAATATTATTACTGTTGTGTTCGAAGTTGTATCTTAAATGGAAATGGGTTTTAATATGATTGGCATATAAGTTTTTTGTATTTATAGACATAAATTTATATTTCAGAGTCCTAGATAATAGTGCCATCTATTATTTTTAATTTGTAGAATTTTGATATAAATAATTATGGGTTGAATTGATATTAGGTGGTTATCATAATGGAATGAACTTAGATTAGATTGAGCGTTCAGTAATTTTAAACCATGAAACTGTCCATGCGCTCTGAGAGTAGAGGAGAAAGTAGTATAACAAATTTTGGATGGTAGATAAAGATTACACTTGAAATTATAAATATTGATCTTAATAGATCACAGATGCTCCCCTTGAGGAATACTTTGTCAGTACTATAAGCCATAATAAATAAGTAAAATAAAAAGACAACATGCAAACACAGTTGTTCAGAGCATTAATTCCAGAGAAGAGTGAAGTTATTGCTACTTAATATGGTATTGGCACCTAAAGCGCTACGTAAGTCCATGTGACAAAATTCATTTTTGTAGGAAGAAAATTTAGTTAAGGAAGTTCTTCATCAAGCCTAAATTAAAAAATTTTAATTATAAGCTTGTATTGGTTATCGGTAGTTAAAAGTAACATAGTAGAAACCAGTAGGTCTTAAACATAAAACGAACTAATTTTATATCGGGAAACATTTCTCAGTTGTTATAAAGAAACATTTCTTAGCTGCATTCATCATAGTAGGTAGATGATCAACTTATTACATCATCATTTATGTAAAACAAAATCCAACTATAGGAAAATTGACCATAAAATTGAATGTAAGCGACTTTATGCTAATTATATAAGTATGGGAATGAAATGTGTATAACTCATTTTATATCATACCGAAAACATGTGTTCACAATCAAAAGAAAACCATAAAGGGTACTATCATTCTTAGGAGCTAAAGGTCAACTATGATTGAATAAAAACTACAAATAATTGATATAGGCGCTATGAGAAGAAATTTGGGAAAACCCAAAGCCATGATCGGTATGAGTTTAGCGGTGTGTTTAGAAGCAACCGTGGCCATGTGCTAGTATCAGGCATGTCAAGTAAACCAATATAGAGGAAAAATAGATACGTCACATATATAATTTCATTCAATTTTATATCTAAAACCAAAACATGAATATACCATTCTCATATTATACGGAAAAGGAAATAGAATTAGGATCCATTAATTTTCCTAAGAGATGCTCTAGGCATGGAAATAAATGGAAATGATAGAGTTAGTAATCCATTGCAAATCCTTGCAACCACATGATCAAATTACAGACTCACTTAATGACTCAAACCCAAAACTGGATTTTCAGAACAGTTCTTAAGCAAGGTAACTAGACTGAGGCATAATTGTAACTACCAATTTAGTGTCATAAAGTAATGGTGCAAAACATATGCTAAGCCACAGTAGGCCACGAAAACCAGTATTAAGTACAAATCCAAAATGATAACTCTAAGGTGGGTATAACCGCCTTTCATAACTTACATATACAAGAAAAACAAAAAAGTCATTTGTTGGGTGAATATGCTTATAGCTAACTCCAACAGACCACCCAAAATGATCAACTAGTATGACTACCCATAGTAATTTCTTCAATAATCTGATAAAAGACATACAACCAACCTGGAATAGCATTTTGTCTAGTTATAAGGTGAAGCCAAAGATTATTGCATAAGTACAGGAGGTGTGTAGCATTACTAAACCTTTGGTAAAGCTTCCTCTATTAGTTTATGGAGACAAGCTAGCAATGGGCTACTTGTATGAGACCATAGACAAGGAAAGAATCTATTCACAACTAGTATGATGATAAGGGGGGTGAGGGGTTTGAGACACAACAACTCATAATTCGGAAGTGATTGTAAGAGGTGGAACAATACACTCCATCATTCCATTCATGATGTAGGGATTTACTTGAAGCCCAATTTTTCTTACTCCTCTAGTTTCTTATTTTATGCTAAGGTCATTGATGTATTCTTCACCTGTGTTCAGAAGATGGTGCCCTCTCCAGCAGAATATGTAGAAATCTCCAAAAAAATGGAAATATATAGGATGGAAGGTGGCACATCTAGCTTGGAAATGGCTATCCATGATAGGAAACCCACAATTCCAAGCAAGCTTTAGTTTATTTCAATTTTTAAATTTCATTATCTCTTCATACTTTGCTTGAACTTTCAACATTTTTCTTAAGTTTATCCTATTTCTTGTAGGTGCATGGTGGAGAAGCTATGGTGGTAGACTACCCACTCTTCAAAGAATTTACATTTGAGTGCTCAACCAAACATGTAGCTCCTTCGAATGTGAGCGCAACTCGAGTGTATTTGAAAAAATACAGACCAAAAAGTGCAATAGGTTAAATTTAAAAAAAATTCAATTAGTTTTTTGAATTTATTAAATAATAAGCAATATAATTTATTAATTTTTTTTTATAATTATTAATTTACTATTTATAACATATAATTTATGACCATTGTACAGGTTGGAGTCCCAACATCTTAATGGCATAGTCTACTACAATCTTTGATTGTGAATGAATCAACTTCATAGGAAACCTGATGTGGAGGTCATCTCATTGGATGGGATTGACACCATTGTTGCACGGAGAGTAGAGGCTAAGAGCCTTGTCATGGATTCAGCCTCTGATTCATTAGAGGAGGGGGTAGAATCTGCAAAGCATGAGGAAGAGCAACATGAGGAGGAGGTGACACCCCCTATCATGGTCACTAGTAGTAGACGTGGTCTACCTCCTTTAAGGCCTTCTTCATCTAGAGGGAATTAGTAGTGGTAGTTACTTGATTCATTTCACTCTATATGATACTATGATTCATGATATGAGATACATTATTATATTTATTTATTTTTATATTTGAGGTTGAATGAGGACTTAGGACTCAATATCCAGGACATGATTCACTATTATGTGTTATGTAGCTCTAGACATATTATGCATCTTATATATTAATTCTATCTTCAAATTTATGTGTCAATGCATTTATTTTCTATTGTGTATGCTTTAGATATTAAAAAAATTGAAAAAAACTTGATTTTTTGTTGTATTTGTCGATTTTTACCAATTTTCTCCTAATTTTTACCATTTTTTCTGATTTCAAACTCTCACCAACCAATCGCAATATATATATATAATATATTATATATATATATATATATATATATATATTATAATTTAAAGCAATATAAAAACACAAATATTTAAATACAAATGTTAAAACTTAAAATAAAATATAACATATATCATTAAAATATCTTAGAGACATTAAAAATTAAAATAAGAGATAACATATACTATGATGAATCAAAGTTGAATCACATTTAGTATAGAAACTCATTTTACAACCCAGTGTGGAGGTGATGTGTAAATATGTGTATGATCAACTTGAAGTTGGCATGTGTCCTTATTAAAACAAAATAAACTATTCTTTAAATATAAAAGAATTGTAAGCCATAATAAAAATAAAAATAAAAAAATGTCTTATACATGTTTAATTAGTTATATATATGACCTAATATAATGTCATGTAAAATAGTTAGAAGTAAAAAAACATATGATTAATATGTTTAAATTTTATATTTTTCAAAAATATTTTAACAATGAAATATTACACATTATTTTTTCACTCTTAATTCATGTTTGTTTAAAATAAATATATAGGAATGAGATTGAGTTTTAAATGCACCCTCTTGAATAACACATCTAACAAGATTTAGGAAAAAAACCATTAATGATATATTTATGAGCCATCTTTTAAATTCTCTTAATAATTATATAATTATTTTATTGAAAACATTTTTTTTTAAACATATATGTACAAAATCGTTTTCCACTTTAATATACAACGAAATTATCATTCAATTATTAATTTTCCATTATAATTGGGTTGAGGATAATGACATATTTTCGTTTTCAACTTCAATATATAATGAAATTATCATTTAATTATTAATTTGATTCCATTATAATTGGATTGAGGGTAATGAGATATTTTAAAACGTTGAGATTCCTTTCACCAAATATAAATGTACAGCAGCCTTGAATCAAAATAACCTTTCCAAATTTAACCAACGGGTGAAAACGATGGAATAATACTTTCAGAATATGTATATGTGACACATTGTAGGCTTGTACAATGGTTTGAAATCAAAAATACCTTTCTAACTTCAAATTTCTAACATCAAATTTGTTAGGAAAAATTGAATGAATGGCTTTTCTACATTAACAAGCGGCAAGGAAATTGAATGTATTCAGGTCGAGAGCGATCAATGGCCGTCTCCGGGGCTTGGAGTAGAACCCAGCTTACGCTTATTCTCTTTTTCGCTGCACACGATCATCTCCACGGCTGTGAAGGGACTTGAGGCTGTCGCCGTTTACAGCTAGAGATTTCGGCCGGATCATCTGCATGTGATCTACCCCAGGGCTGTTACCGGATGTCGAAAGACGCTGTACTGTCGCCGTCGAATTTACTTTAGGACTGGGTTCAGACGGTGTCACTACACCTTCCAGTAGAAAATTGATTACGCCTTTAGATTTCTCGGCCGATGCTGGATCTTGGCTCTTTCTGGACTTTCGAACACTCGGGCTAAGCCTGAAAAATACCTTGTTCTCGTTGGTGGCACTGTTAGCTGACGAGATTCTCTAGGAGCTTATCTCTTGATCAAACTCGAGAGCAAATTTATTCACATCACTGCAGGGAGTCTGTAAGGTGTAATCATTATCGATAAAAGAACTGAGATTTGGATCAAAAGTCTACGGATTTCCGTGGCCAATAAACAGGCTATTCCTCATGAGAATCTTGCCACTACTACGGCCTGCAATTAGCAAGGAGTGTTGGAACTACTACACCTACATGCAGACTCTCCGTTAGAGCAATGGATTGCATTCATGCGGACTCTTAGTTAGAGCATGCAACTACATGTCACTGCATGCAGAGTCTTAGTTGGAGCATGCAACTACATGCAACTACTACACATCTACATACGTACTCTTAGTTAGAGCATGAGATTGCATGCAAGATTTCTTTTGCATGATTTACTGCTTGATTTGCTCCTTCTTTAACTCCGCAACTGACTAGCTATCTCCGGAACTTGTTGTAAGTGTTGAGACTTTTCATTGATCACCACTATAGTTCATTACCTTGGGATCTTCACCCAGTAATGCTATATCATGAGCATTGTAACATATTTTCTAATGAATCATTCTTTTCTTCTTTC
>APFE031644537.1:1601-44738 GCA_000404065.3 Pinus taeda
CAACACCAATTCCATTTCCTGAAGCATCACATTCCACAATAAAGGTTTTTGTGAAGTCCGGTGTAGCTAAGATCGGTGATTGGCACATTGCTCTTTAAGATGTTCAAAGGCCTTTGTTGCTTCTGGAGTCCATGAAAATGCATCTTTCTTCAATAATGTTGTTAGAGGTGCTGCTATTCTCCCATAATTCTTAACAAACTTGCGATAATACCCTGTCAAACCGAGAAATCCTCGGAGATGCTTTATGGATTTGGGGATTTTCCATTCCTTAATGGCTTTAATTTTGCTAGGTTCTACCTTAACTCCTTCATGAGATATAATATGACCCAAATATTCCACCTCCTGGACTCCAAAGAAACATTTGGATCTTTTTGCATATAATTGTTTCTCCTTCAATAGTTGTAGCACCATGTCAACATGTTCAACAGATCCTTCCAAGACTTGCTGTAGATTAGTATATCATCAAAAAATACTAACACAAATTTTCTAAGGAATGGTTTGAAAATTGAATTCATCAAACCTTGAAATGTTGAAGGTGCATTGGTAAGGCCAAAAGGCATGACCAAAAATTCATAATGACCCTCATGAGTTCTAAATGCTGTTTCTGGAATGTCTTCAGTCTTCATTCTGATTCGATGATATCCTGAACGAAGATCCAACTTGGTGAATTAAATTGATCCATGCAATTGATCCAGTAATTCATCAATGACAGGAATGGGAAACTTATCTTTAATAGTGAGCTTGTTGGTCTCCATATAATCCGGACACATGCACCATGATCCATCCTTCTTGTGCACCAATACTACTGGAGTAGAGAAAGAACTTTGACTTGGTTGAATTATACCAGCCTCTAGCATTTTTTCAACCATACGTTCAATTTCACTCTTTTGGGCATAGGGATATCTGTACGGCCTGATGTTTGGAGGAACACTTCCTGGAATTAGATGAATAGCATGATCATGATCACACATAGGTGGGAGAACTTTGGGAGTCTCAAATACCTTGGAATGATTGCCCAGGGCTTTTTGGAGATCTGGAGAAATAGATGATTCCGATGTGGAAACATCTAGCGAACATAATTGTGAAATTACACCTCCTTGCTCCTTTTTTAGAAGCTTTGTCATAACATTAGAGCTGATTATCTTTCCTGGTTTCCCTGCAACACTCCTTAATTCAACTTCCTTTCCTTCCGTAGAAAATTTGATGAAAAGTTCTTGAAAATTAAAAGCTATTGTACCTAGGGATTGTAGCCATTAGACTCCTAGTACAACATCAGCACCGCCCATTGGAATGGAAAGCATTGGGCTAGTCAATACATATTCTCCCATGGATAGCTTGATATTATGGCACTTTCCAGAGCAATTTATTGTTCCTCCATTTGCAATCATCACTTGACACTCTAGTGTTGGATATAGGAAGCAATTCAATTCTTTTGCTACCTTCCAATGAATAAAATTGTGGGTGCTTCCTAAATCAATCAACACTATTATCTTTTTCTTCTTCATTTGTCCTTCTATCTTGATGGTTTGAGGAGTGGTAATTCCTTCCAATGCATTACAAGATATGGTTGGATTCATTTGTTCTTCATCTATGCTTTGTTCCTGGAGTATATCCCCTTCTTTTGACCTTTCTTGCTCCTTTTCTTCTTCCTCTTCACAATCTATGTAGAATAATTTCTTCTCAGCACACTTGTGACCTTTAGTGTATTTGCTATCACAACTGTAACAAAGCCCTTTTTCTCTTTTTTCTTCCAATTTTTGTGGTGTCAACCCTATAGGTTGTGGAAGACTAGGGGCAACAACACTTCCGTCTTTATAGTTGTGAGTGGTATGCTTCCTGGTTGCCATAATTTTGCTTTCCATTTTTCTTGCTAACCTGAATGCCTTCTCTAATGAATCAGGTTTCCAAAGGTGAACATCATGTTGGATATTATCCTTTAAAGACCCTATGAACACATCAATCCTATGCTCCTCTGGAATATCTTTTACCCTTATGTTCAATTTTTGGAACTCCTCAATGTGCTCCATTATTGAACCTTTTGTTTGAGACTTATCAATTGGCTCAAAAAAGTGTTGCTTTTTGTATCCTCATAATGTGCCATCAATTCTTCCGTAAAAATTGCCCAAGTGATAAATTGTTTACGAGAGCAAAGCCATTGATACCATACAAACTGATTTGGTTCCAAATAAAAAGTTGCCATACGTACCTTTTGTGTGTTTTGCACATTATTGAGATCGAAAAATTGCTCCATCTGTAATATCCATGTTGCGGGATCGTTGCCATCAAAATTCCTCATATTGATTTTTGGAATATGGTGGGTCTTCAATCCCACATTAGAGTCTATGATATCATGATTAACATTTCTTTTGTTCGCATCATGAGTTTCCTTTACTACCTTTTCACCATTAGTAAGTATTTCTTATAGAAAATTTGTTGAATATGTCTTCAAATCTGCCATGCCCATCTTCAAATTTGTGTTCAAATCTATCTTCAAATTGTCCATCTTAGCTTCCATGCCATTTATCTTAGCTTTTGTTAACTTTTGTGAGGGTGACATTTGTTGCACTTGTTCTTGTAATTTTCATATATCATGTAGCATTTCTTCCTCTTCTTCATGAGTCATGCTAGAGTTTTCAGGTTCCTTACTAGGTGTTTGCATTTTCTTTCCTTGAGGCATCAATTACCAATAATAATGCTCTAATAGCCCTTTGAATTCCTTCAAAATAAATTTTCAAACCAATCTTAAGCAAAAATTTAAAAGAATCTACACACCATTTTTTTTTCACTTTGTAGGAGCTCAATATTCCCTCTGATGTATCTTTGTACTTTCAGAACATCCAGTTCCAAAATTATGAATTGTGGTAGCACTCTATGTCCTCTTTCTAATCCCACCAGTCTGATCCAAATTAGATTCTCCTAGGAAGAGTTATGTGAAATCTCCCACAGTGACCTGATTATAGACTAGTTCGGTAGAGCGAACTTGTACGACATGCCACCAGTCACTATTTCGACCTTTAGCTCTAAAAAATATATATAAGGAACTACAGTTCGTCCTCTTTTTGTACCTTCTTATGAAATTTCAATCCATTTCTTAGAGAAAAAGTTATGATTATTTTCCCTAGGTCACCGGTTTGGAATGTAATTCAGGAATCTACAAAAAGACCAACTTCCTCAGATCATATCTCCACAAATATAGTGCAAAAATCTATGAAATGTAGATCTGAGATTTAACATGATATCTTCTCAAATGGTTTTTTTTTTCAAATTTTGAAACGTCGCATAATTTTTTTTATAGCAAAAATGCCACAATGACCTGTTTGGAGCAACGAAACCCTACAATCCAAAGCTCTCATACCAAATGTTATGCAGCTAGCTTCAAGAAAGATAGAAAAGATAGATCAATGCCTTAGAATTCAGCCTCTTCGAGGGAGAAACGTCCTTTACATTACATAAATGAAAAATTCTTGGATTATTCAAATGACAAAACCTCCTTTCTATATATAAGAGTCTAAGGAGTCACAATATAACCGAGTCGACCTAACAATAATAATATAAAGCCATAAAAATAATAATAGAGGGATTCTATGAGTATTATACTACTATAAAAGATGTATAACTACAATAGTAATGGGGTAATCACTAGTATTATAGGGACCCAATAGGAGCTCTCTCATTATTCTCTCACGTCTCTCTCTATCTCTCACTCTTAGACACTTATAGTTTTTTTGGAGCACTTGGGCATTGGAGAAATATGGGAAAATAAGTCTAGAGGAAGAAAAGATCAAGTAGGGAAATTCAGGATCAAGCAACTATAGCAAGATTCTTTGCAGGTATCGATTTGCATGTCTATTCCCCTTGCTAGATTTGGCATGCACGTTATTGCATCTAGTTCATTTTTGTTATTACATGGGTTTTGCTAGGGGTACTAGTGTTTTCCGCCTAGCCTTGTCAGTTCCAGATACCCATGGTGTGATGTCATTCTCATGTTCTAGTTGATCTAAATTGCCAAATGGATTTGATGCTGAGTGCGGTGGATCTACGAATAATAGAGCACATGACGTAGTGGTCCCTAAATTTGACTTTCGATCACAGTAAAGCCCATGGCCTAGTCAGCCTGAGAAATATTGTGAGTTGCAGTACAACCAGGATTGTGTTTCCTTGGTGGGCCTAGGAATCCTTGTTGGTGAATGGAAGGATATACAATAAAGCCAAGAGGTGGTTTTCTCCCCGTTGGGCCTAGCAATCCTAAGTTTTGGATATACGGTAAAGCTTGGAGAGTGGGTATTTGTTTAGGGCCTAGTGATTTGGCTTTGGATTGCAGTAAAGCCTGAGAGATGAGGAGACATGAAAATAACTAACGATGTAGGTGGAGAAATTTGATGGCATCCATGTTTGTTTGGCCTAGTGATCAGGTGGAGATCATGGTAAATCCTGCTCGTATGCTTCTTTTGTCGGCCTAGTGATCCATGATGGATTGCATTAAATTCTAGTTTCTATTGATGAGGATGAGGTGGTCTAGCCTTGGTATGCCCTGGTTGGTTCCTTTAGTTTGACTCCCACATTCATGCTTGGAATATGGCAAGGGGGTGAATGGATGAAGAGAGAATTGGCTCAACCATTCTATGCTTGGGTGGAATGTGGATGTGCCATCCTAGATTTGGATTTTTCATCATTATTGACAGGTTATTTCTCCTTGTATTTCTATGAGTATTATACTGAATTATATGTGGATCATATGGTTGTGACTTCATTAGGTTTTTTCGTGCTATTATGTTGGTTACATATGTGTTTTATAACAACAATTAAGTATGGCTCTCATCATGTTTTTACTTGTAAATGAATGGAAAATGTATCTACAACCTAATAGATGATAATGAAACAAATGACATGAGGGAACAATGGTTCATAGGGATTCTCATATAAGTACAATATCCCTATGCTTAAATATATTGTTTACACCTGTAGATTACATCTTTGCAATATGTCTGATGAAACACTTGTCATGGCTAGTAAGTGTCTGGTCAAGGGTTTGTTTAACTAATTTCTTATACTTTTTTGTTTCGTTTTTACTTTACTACTCTTAAGATATCATTCCATTCTGGTTAGTGACCTATGCTTTGGGTCAGAAAACGTGGCTTAAATTCTGGGGACGTTGGCATAGAACTGGAGAAATTCGTGCCTCGACTTTGGTATAGCCATAGCATGAGAGTGTCTAGAGGGAAAGTGATCAGAAGTTTCAGTGAGAGCTAGAGGAAATCTGCCTGAAGTGTTAGCATGGTTCTTAAGGGTCATATAGTTGATGTAGAAGGTATGTTCGTTGTGTTTCTGTTGGTTCCATTTCCTTAAGGTCACATTGGAGGTCTAATCCAACCATAGTAGTCTCTCCTCACATGTTTACCCCAGTTAGCCGGTTACTTGGGTAGATGTGGGAGGAGGGTTTTACAGAGTTGTATCAGAGCATGGTTCACCCCTTGCACTGGACGGGTGGTGTGTTGGTCATACATTCATTTCAGTTTCATATGTGTTTCTTATACTTGTAGTCCATGTACTTGCTGCATTTGCATGGTGTTGATCATTTTTGTAGTGATGTTTCCATGTGGAGTTTGATAGTGTTGTTGTTGGATGTGTCATCATGAGTGTATGATAATTTATTCATTTGTTATGCACATCAATATCTTCCGAAATAATGTACGCGAACCAATACAATCTTCATAAAAAAATGTCAACGAACCAATACGATCTTAAAAAATAATGCCAACGAACCAAACTATATAATTGCGATCCATATAAATTATTTCTCTCAATGATGCGATGAACCAAATGAGTCATAGAAATCTTTTATTTATTCAAATCGATGGGGTGTCTTTGCTTGTGAGTCCGACTTGAGTCGACTTGCAAATATTGGGGGGGAATTTTTAAATTTGAATTTCACTCAAAATAATATTAAATATATTTTTCACATCTTTAATGATTTCTTGACCATGTTTTTTTTTCATGTTAATAATAATATTTTTTTATCCAATTTGAATTATTTTTGGGTAGTTAGGCTTCCTTTGAGGTATTTGGGTTCTTATGGGAAAATTCGTCCTATAGCTACCCCAATTTTTAACAACCATTCATTCCAAATAAGAGAAAAAAATTAAAAAATATACATGTATAAAAAAAAATAATTTATTTTTCAAGAAAATAAATTGGCCTCCATCTCAACCTGAAGGCAAGAGTGAGGTGGTTGGTACTAAACCACCCTACAATTATTTTCAATTAAGAGTGTTTTTCTTAGAGTTGAAGCTAGTACAATTATATTCATTAAAGCATCAAAGCTCAACATGTGTTTTTTTTTTGTGTGTGTATATATATATATAGTTGGTTTGACCCAACAGGGATTTGAGCCTTGAATCACATGGTTTACACACTACTTCATAACAAAGCGAGTTGTCCATATATATGTGTGTGTAAACCATGTGATTCAAGGTTCAAATCCCCCATGGGCCAAACCAACTGTGTGTGTGAGAGAGATAATTTACATTCTTTTATAAAATATTAAAATATTTACTAACTAGAAGTAAATCGATGAAAACATAAATAAAATATATTCTACATTTAATTAATTTAAATAATAAAGCCCCATGGTGGCAACTCAATTGGAAATGGCCATGAAAATAGAGCGTTATGTACAAGGAGATTCGAGGTTACAATCCCCTTGAATGACCTAAGGGGCATACATAGGCACCTAAAGGTTAGTGGTAACGGTTGGAATAGACCTTGTGCCATGCGAGTACAAAACCAACTTGCTTGTCGATTCTTCTAGATAATAATAATAATATTTAATATTAATAATAAATCAAATTCTTTTATGCAAATATTTGTGATCCACTCTCTTGAAAGTAAAGAATTATTAACCATAGTTTTATTTATGTAATAATATTATTAATATTTAATAAGAAAAATGCAATGCTATAATCATTTATTTATTTTTAAAGGTACACTTAACTAAGAAAAAAAGAGAAAAAAAAGAGAAAAAAAAATGTTATATATCATAACAGTGATGATAATATCAGCAATATATCGCCAAATATCGAAAATATCGCGATATTTTCGACGAGCCGAAATATTGCCAAGAAGATATTGTGATATTTTTGGCTCCCGAAAATATCACAATATTACCGATATATCGTTGGTATCTTGGCAAAATATCTTTGGGTTTTATATCAGGGTGTTTCGACATCACAACAGAGATAAGGTGGTTATGCTCTATTAGACGATCTTCGTCATTTTGACGTGCTACTAACCAGGGTAAAGGAGCATGGATGCCATGAGTTAGAAGATTAGTAGATCTGTTAGTGCAGTGGTATTCCCTCGGAATGGACATGTATCATGATGCACATAACTATGGACAACTAGGAAGATTGAAACTTATGTGGTAGTGTGATGGATCTATTAGCTAGGGAGCCTCCAAATGATAGTGATTAGACATAGGGACATGGTGAGTCCCAATTTTTTTGTTTTCTTGTAACATGTTATGGACATGTCAGATGTATTTAGAATAGTGGACTCCAAACACTATATGTTGGATATTATGATACATAATGCGGTTATGCTTCCTTTTTTATGATTGTGGTTTTTCATTTATTTATCCTATGGATGTGTTCTTGTATATACACGTGATAAATGACAATCTAGAATGTTATTTGCAATGGTATCTACATAGTTATTTTATGATCTAGGAACATGACTAAATGTAATGGATTCAAATTCATGTGCCAAAATCTTAACTCGTAGACATTTTCTAAATAGGACATGATTACGCACATGATAAATGTCATTAAATTGCATGACAAGTAGCAAGGAATAAGGGAAAACATGAAGGTGAAGGATGTGATGATCAAGCCCATCAACAAAAAAACCTATCACAATGTCATATTTGGCATCGTTATTGATGGGAAATCCAATGTAGACATTTTTGGAGTGAACTAACGAATATAAAGGAGTGAAAATGGCCTAAGATACCGAGGCTAGATTCCTCGATAAGAGACTCACACCATCGACATAACTGATATGAGGTGTGGATAATGGTTCCATTTGAAAAATGTAAGAAGACAATTAATGGGTGAGACAATGATGAAGGAAAGTGTCAACATCGCGATAATGAAGATCATCACCAATACCAAATACATCGTTGGTCACTAAAAGGAAGATGGGGGCTGAATTTATGGGTTTGAAAATAGGTGAGGATAATGTTTGATTCCACATCATATTGATCATGGGTTTGTTGTGGAAGGAAGTACACACGATGGTTCATATCATCTCAAGGATAAACATAGGTGTTGATGGCTTCCATTATGTCTTTATCAGAATGGGAGATGGGAGGACAGGAGGAAGAGAGACCACATGATGAAGATGATTTACTTGAGGCATATTCATGAGAAACAAGGTTTACATGCACATCGTCAAAGAGGGGAGATAGATGACTACTAGATGTGACATCTATTGACTTGAGACTGAAATGTTCATCAAATAAAGTTCAACAGAATAACAATAGGAAACGTCAAGAGAGTCCCAATAGATCGATTCCATGGATGAAAACAAGTAGATAATAGGGGTGATATAATCCATCCTCTCGACATTATAAGGAGGGCTCATGATGGGTGGTTGAGAGACCTCCTGTTATGGCATAGGAGTGGAACCATAACCTGCAGGTAGAGGAGAGGTGGAGTCACTACAAGTGACATATAACTTGTCAAGGAATTCAAGTGTATCACAAAAATATCGAAGACAAGGACAATAATGAGAATAGTGGCCATAGTTGTTACATAAAGAGAAAGGGTGATTCATGCACAATGATTTGTTCTTCTTAGCTGACCTGGGTAAGGTAATATGGACCTTAGAAATGTTGGAGTTAGGAAAGGTATCAGAGACCAAATTTTTGATATGAGGGAGCTCATGAAAATTATTTGTGGTATGTCTAAGAACATCACAAAAATAATATGGAGGAGTAGGATTTAGTAGATTAGGATGTGCTGTAGTTGGTTAGGGTGCCTTGTTTTTAGTTCCCTTAATCTTGGCATTTCCCCCCTCACTAGATGCTTTGACAACAAGAGTAGGTTCTGAAAAAATTCAAAATACAGGTTCTGACCTGGAATCAATGGAAAACATATTAAATTGACCAAAAAGGGAATTCTGGAATACATATACGGGGCTGATAGTTGCATTTTTCTCTTGTGACTCTTAGTTGATAGATTTTGCACATATTTTGTTGTCTCCTGATCTGCTAGTAGCTGTGACCTGCAGAAAAAATTGAAAAACCACGAAAATCCAAAAATTTAATAGAAAAATGAAAGAGGGATAAAAATAGAAATTGAGAGGCTAGAAATAGTTGAAGAAAATACAGAAAGCCACTGAGATGATAGTCACCAAGGATTTGAATTTCTACACTAGTGGAGTTTCCATTTGTTGACGACAAATGCATCTAAAAACCTAGTGGAGTCACCATTTGTTCGTATGAAAAATCTTACCAAGTGTACACCTCACTTACGTCATTGGTGACAAGTGATCCTAAAACCAATATGTGGTTGTTTACTCTTCATATCTACAATAATGAAATAAGAAAACCCTTCGGGAAAAAGATTGTATGCGATCCAAAATAGAAAACAAGAAGAAATATTTGATGTAATAACCCAATAGAATGAGGCTTGTATATGAATAATCTTTTATTAAACACCTAATGAAGGAGATCTACAACAAGGGTATGAAAAATCCCCTTTGTGGGATGGGTCCTTTGATGTACTTGTATTCCAAAGATCTATTCTCTCTCTCAATATGTTAAAAACCCCAAAACGAATGGAACTCAAGTGGGAGCTCATATGTTAGAAGATGATAATCGTGATGATGATAACAATCATGGTGAAGAATGAATGGAAAATCCTCTTATTTATAACAAAGTATTGGGTTGATCTCAAAAATGGAAAATAATAAATTAATATTGACCGAATCAAGATTTGACCGTTAGGAATACTTTATTATATTTTTTGGACAGGGAAAAAATATTCAAAATGGCCAAATATCTTTATTTAGAAATAATTAACAAATAAAATGATTTATTAATTATTTTGTGAGTATTAAAAATGGTGTGAAATTGAAATACTTATTAGAGAGTGATTTTACAATTATTCCAAAAAAGAAATTAAAGAATAATAAATAAATAGTGATTTATTTAATTACTCCTAGGTGATTTAGTCAAATGTGACAAGGAATAATTATTAAATAATAATTTAATAATCATTCCTAGAGAGAAATAAATAAATAATGATTTATTCAATTGTTCTCATGGGGTTTCTTAATTTGAATGAGAAAATAATTTAATAAAAATGGTTTACTAAATTATTTCACATGGTGAAAGTTATTTTACTATGGTAAAATTAATCCTAGATGGTGTATTTCAATCCACGTTGTAAGAAATGGCTAGGTGATCATTTGTTAGGTGAGAACATATTTTATTGGAAAAACTATACTAATGCGAATAAATATTTCAGAATTAGATGAAGAAGGAAAGTTGATTCTTGAACAAAAAGGTGTTATGGATCAATTTTCTCTCTATCTTCGAAATACAACCATTATGGAGTACTTAATCAAGTGGAAGAACATGCCTCTAGAAGAAGCTACATGAGAAAATGAGGAGTTCATGAAGGCATAACCTCAGCTACAAGCTTTGAAAGAAAACATTTTTTAAAATAACCGAGTTATGTTATGGCCCTTGTGATCTATACTAAGGCCATATGAAGCTTTCATTATTCGTTTAATTTTTATATTAGAAGGTTGTTTAGGAATTATTCATGGTCACATATTATTGTAATTATAACCTCTCTCTCTCTCTCTCTCTCTCTTTGACACGCACATATATATACACACTAAGGAGACCATTTCTCAGTGATGACCCTTGGTATTAGAACATGAATGTTGGAGCTCTTAAGAGCTCAGCTTTAATTATCAACCTATGTTTCAGACAAACTTAATAGGGGATGTCACTCTATGTGCAATAAAGACCTTCTTCTTCCTAGTATGACTCCCTCCGATGAAGTTGAAAGAAGGCAGTGCAACAAATTCAAATGAGAAAAGATATAGGTAAGCCACCAATCCTAAGTTGTAGAAGCTAATTAACAATAAGTAATTCTATTCTACTTTTGTTGGAAAGTAAATGATAGAAAGGAATATATTCTATCTGCAAAAATGCAAAGCACACATAAACAAATGACATTGAAGGAAATATATTATATCTTGTTCGAAAGGAAATAAAAGTAAAGGAAATATATTCTATTTTGTAGGAAAGGAAATTCCTAGATTAATCTTCCACGAAAGAAATCACACCTTTCTTAAAGTAAATTGTGGAAAAGGAAATCTAGAGTAGTTGTAAAAATCAATATTCAAGAAGCCATGAAGAAGCTAAATAGTGACCTCACCAAGCCTCAACTCAACCAAAGTTGTCTTAGAGCATTCATCAGATATTCTAGGACACAAATATACTTTTACCATGAATTTGGAGCAAATCTAGGCAATGAAAGAGCTCGAAAATATATTGTTATAGGAAACTCTCTTTTACTACAAGAAACATCTAGCATGCTTGTTTCTTGCGCTAACCTGAGAAATGTATAAGCTAATCAAGTGAAAATGTTTTGTTGTGAATTTTTTTATTAAGGTGAATATTTTTAAACTTCAATCCAAGTGGAATAAACTCAAAAGAGCTTGATTAACATGTGCTAAAATCCAACTAAAATTTACTACTAAAAACAATAAATTTTGTAATAGTGAACTACTAAGCTAACTTAAGTAACCAAATGCTTGCGATAATCAAGTGAAAAATGATGTGGGGTGAATTTTGATATTAATTTCAAATTTGTCAGACTTGAATACAAGCGTAAGAAACTCAAAATATTTTCATTAAAATGTGCTAAAATTCAGTATAGATTCACTACTAAACTCATAGATTTCAAAATAGTGAACTAGAAAACTAGTCTAAGTAATCCAAAGATGAAAATTACTTTATCAAGCTATGCTAGTGATGCATCACACTACGGATTATATAAATAACCAAAAATAACCATTTCAATCATTTGATCAATGTACCCTATAATAAATTAAGCATGAACAGGAAGTGCAAACATGATAAATGTAACTATGTAAGGAAATGCTAGAAAGAATGTAAATAAAATATACATTAGGGCTCTAAAGCTCCCTCGATGGCCATGCCAAAGCATATCCAAAGTCTTATGAAGAAAATCAATCCTTAGAAGTTGAAAATGAAACCAAACCTCATTATTAGCGTAATTTCAAGTACATCCCTACTTCAAAGGACAGTAGAACTGCTAAATAATAAGTTTTCTTCATAATAGCACCAAATATTCCCCTCCCCCCATATGATAATTCGAATTTTACTTATAAAAATTGATGGGTTAAACAACCTTCTTGAAAGAAGATATTCTCTCCCCTTCAAAATTCCTTAGAAAGTGGATTTGGTCACAAATAGTACCAATCTTCATTAAATGTTGAGTTCTATTTTCTCTTTTAGTAAGAAACACATCCATAGAATTTATCAATTACTGGATCTTTAGCTCTATCCAATAATTCCATAATATCTCATTTATTCACTATCCAATCCTAGTCCATCATATAGAATGAGGAAAGTCTGTAAATTGTCTCATTCTCCATATCTTCAGAATCTACCTAATATTTTCACAATATTATACAAAAATAAATAATATTAGGCACATAATAAGAAAATGATATAAAAAACTTACTAATAACATATTAATGCTTAAAAATACATTATTAAGTGCAAAAGGAAATGTTTACTATTCCTAGGAAAGGTCAAATCGTCCTTAATTTGTATCTAATTTAGAGGCCCATCACATGTAATATGTAATTATTTGAGCAAGAATAGAGCATTCATAAATATTGTCATGAAAGAGGACTCTTCATAATCCTATTATGTTGGGCTCTAACAAATAAACAATTTCATGTAGTGAATAAATCTTATATGTTAGATTTCAGTGATTAAAATGAAAACTTTATTCTTAATCTCATTACAACAAAAATAAACTCAACCCTAACTAGTTGGCATCTAACAAATCAAGAATTTCATGTAGTAAAGTAAAATTACATGGTAGATCCCAGTTATTTGCAATGGAACCTTTATTCTTGATCTTATTACAACATAGATAAATTCAAAAGTATATGCATATTTCCTTATTTGAAACAAACTTTGAACAAATTCTGAGATTTCATAGAAATATAATGATATGATTTACCTGTACGACATGAGAAAGCTATGTACATCTAGCACCCATCACTCGACAAGAGTGTTATTGAGACACCATCTCATGGCATTATAATCATGTAGATAACTAATGTTATAGAGATTCCTAGCAACACCTATTCAATACTACCTTAAAGCTTCAAATTCATCAATTCATTTACTTTAGTAGCAAATTCTAGTGGGATTTCAATAAATACAACTCGACAAAAGGTATTTATGATAGTTTTTGTTTTGTTCTCTAGATCTATCCCCCACTGGAAATAAAATAATTGATATTTCCCAATTTTAGAGGTACTTGCTTCAAGTTCAACATGGGCTATTGGGTTCTTCATGTGGAAAAGGTTGCAAATATTAGATGTATAATGGAAACAAGAATGCAATTCATTGTTTCTCCTAAAGCCTCTTGGGTGAATTATAAAACACCATCTACTTAAAACATGATATATGGTAGTAAAAAAAGCCTACCCAAGATCCCGCTTAATAATTTAAAATGTTGCAAATAGAAGAGGTCTTAATCAATATCAACTATTTAATTTCATAATCACACTAAAATAGACAAACCTTTAAAATGTTGAAAAGTGTGAAAAAAAATGGATTTGGGATATTATAGTTATGTAAGGGTAGATATAACTATGTATAATGTAACTTCTATCTAAACCACGTAAATGTGACTTCTATAGCTACATGAAATGTAACTTCTATATAAATAATGGAGTTGTAATATTATAGTTGTGTCAGGGTAGATATAACTACTTGAAATGTAACTTCTATATAACATTCTAAATATCCTTTTTCAGTCATTTAATAGACTAACTTTTCTTTATCTTCAGTTAATAATTTAATACTCCACCAAAAATAGCATTGAATTGGTTCTTCACCAACCAAGGGAAATTTTAAACTAGTGTAAAAATGCTTACTCATTCCCATGCCATATTTCTGATATTTTATTTGTGTGCGGATCTAAGCTAGTGTAATGTAACTTCTACATATTTGACAATTTAAATGTAAAAAATTACCCAGATTGAAGTTATACAATTAAAATATGCACAATATGCATGAGTTATAAGTAATATGACATTTACATGTTATATCAAGACAAAGATTTTCTCATATCATTAACGCATACGTTATAGTTCGTGATGGATATAGTCTTTAAAATTATGAGTTTTCCTTGTCATATCTTACATTTAATGATGGATATAGCTTTTAAAAGCATCAACCTTGTTTGTTATTTTATGTATGGTAAATTTAAATGGAAGTGCTCATAATTTTATAGAATATTATCTTGTAGAACTAGAAATAAAATTATGTGGGGGTGGTGTTTCTAGTTATTTTCAAACTTTTTTAATTACCTAAATTTAGCCCATTTAAAATAAACAGGGGCGGTGTTTCTAGTGATTTTCAAACTTATTTCAATCACCTAAATTTACCCTATTTAAAGTGAATAGTTGCACTCACGATATTATCTTCAACTTAGTAACTTTTCTTGAGGGCATCTTCATGACATCCACCATCTTTGAAAATTATGAAATATTAGTATCTTGCACTAAATAGAGAATGTTGACATAGAATATTTTATTGTGTTTTTTGCTCTCTATCAAAAATTTATTGATATTTTATGATACATGGTTTCGATATCCATGCTAAGACTGGATTGATCATGCCTGTTAGGATTTTTAGTTGTGCACACATCATATCACTCACTTCTAATTCTATAAAAGATAGAGAATATGCACAATGACACGTAGTGACAGGTCGGTGTCTATTTTACTCAATCATATGCTTGATTTTTTAACCCATTACAATCCTACCACAATGAAATTAAGAGAGGCAATGGCAAAAGAAGGAGTATCAATAAATGAAATTAGAGACTTTAGAATGAAACTCAAATTGTACATAAACGAAACGATAAGTATTTGCAGCTGCCTGGTCACCATTGAGCATCGAATCACACTGTGAAAAAATACTTGCATTATGAGAATTTGGTTGCACCTACACTAATCCACTGTAGTAATTCCTTGACTTGCCTATAGATATAATTTTAGAAATAATCCTAATCCTACAATTCTTCCCTATATGGATCATCTTTGTCCCCACTGTTGATATTTATTTTTCAAGGCACCAAAATAGAACTCTCTAGTTGCATCATCACCTTTCATACAATGCTTGAGTATTTCTAGGTGATTGTCGAACCAGTCTCTACTCAAGTCCACGAAATCCTTGATTTGTCTCCATCGCACAAACATATTTTCGTAATAAAATTATAAATCTCACGTCTATATTCCTTGTCCTCGACATACCAATTCTTTATAGTGGAATACTATATCGTTTCTCCCTCGACGCAACAGATATCCACTGTTGTGGCATTGAGATGATTGGTGTCATAAAATGGTGCAGTGAAACCTTCAATATATGTCACAAAATTCCTCTCACCTAACATAACTCCTCTCATCTACAACAATAAGAGTCCTCTCAAACCGACTGGTCTCTTTCTCATTCATCCTTAAATAAGTTGATATCTTTGTAGGTGACAAAGTGTGTTTGGAGATTTAATAGAAGGAGATATCACTAAAAAAGAAAAATACAATGTAACATAATAATTATCAGTAGGAGGAACAATCCTACCAAGTTACTTCCTACCTAGGTCAAGATACTCCCAAATTACCTCTTATAATGAACAAAAGATAACCTCAACTGCCTATAGAGTCTATCTATGCATGGTAGCAATGAAAACGCTATCAAAAAAAACATCTACAACAACATTGGTTGATCTCTTCTTCTAGTCAAGGGGATGCCCATCTTTTGAAAAGTATCAAGCAAGTGAGGGTACACCTCATCCATGTTCCTCTTCTTCTTCTACTCTCTCTGTTTAGGTTTAGAATAATATCAAGGGTCTTGGAAATTGATGGGTGGGTGAAAGCTATCACACCATTTAGGTTCTTCCATTTTTAATCATTTTCTCTAAATATTGAGTCTAAATTGCAAAATCCATTCATGTGCCTTCTTTTTAGCTGAAATTAACCTAAGCTTTGGAGATTTGTAAGATTTAATGGATCTAAGCATATTCTAATTAAAATATAGTAACATGGTTTAAAATTGTAGACGTTAAGATCAAAATTAAGGATGAAATAGAAAATATTTTATGTTAAAACAAATTTTAATTTCATGTAACAAAGTTTGAGGAAGGTCTAGTATTTTCATCCTACCAAAACATTTTCTTGCATCACTTGAGACCTTTAAATTTGGGCATGGTAGAGTCCATTACATAAACAATTAACCACAAAAGAAAAGGTGAAAAGAAAAAATAAAATTTCATGCATTCTGGCCCTAGAAAAGTTAGGGAGGAGTGAACTCATTTGTACAATAAGGACTTGCAAAATGCTTACCTGTCCATTGTCTTTTGATGAATTGTTAGACGGAATGAAGATCTACATTATCATAATCATTAAACCCTTTATATAGTAAGGACATGCAAAATTCTTACTTGTGCATTTTCTTTTGATGAATTGTTGGCCGCAATCAAGATCTTCATTGTCATAATCATTAAACCGTCAACTCTAGATGAAATTTATGTTTTGATCATATAAACCATCAAAATTGTTTACCCATAAGAAAAAAAATCATATTTAGTAAAAACGAAGAACTCTTGAGTGTCCAAATTCATACCGATGTACAAATGGCACCCATTGAGCTTTCCCTTCCTCCATCTAATTGTTGATGCTCTCCTAAGGTGTTTCCCATGCAAGCTCCATTTTGGTTCGAATCCCATGAAACCCATAGATCACACTATGTATTCCTTCTTGTGGAATTTCCACGAAGATATCAACAAGATAGAGAAAAATGCAATGCTATAAAGTGATGTTGTAATGTGTGAATATTTCTATTTGAGCCCAGCACTAAAATGGAATGAAAAAGAAAAGGAAAATTTATAATGGAAAAATAAAAGAAATATTTATCATATAAATAAATATAAAATTTCAATTGGGTTAAATGATTTCCTTTTAATAAGAATTAATGGAAAAAAAGAAATATTTATAGTGGGAAAATAAAGAAATATTTATAATATAAAATAGAATATACAAAATTGCAATTGGGTTAAATGATTTAATTTTAGTAAGAATTTGTTATTTTTGCATAAATTAAAAAGAAGAAGAAGAAGTTAAAAATGATATGGGATGCGCGTAAACATTTAAATAAGACCTCAATTAATAATAAAAAGTTAAATTCATAAAACTATTAAAATTCAATTTGTTATATTTTGATTTTATTATTAACTTGTGAATAGGCTTTGTTAGAATACAATGGGCCAATACCATGGGCTAATACCATGGCTTATCAATAATACAAGTCCAAAAACCATAACTTATTTCACAAGAAAAATATTTTATAACAATATGACAAGATTCTTAACTGAGAATATTCACCACCACATTACCATATATGTTATTAACTTGTAAAAAATAGCCTTTGTTACAATACCATGGGTCAATACCATGGATTATCAATACGACACGCCCAAAAATCATAAATTATTTCATGATCAAAATATTTTATAACCATATGACAAGATTTTTAACCATGTATATCACCCTCACTTTACCATGGACATTAACTTGTAAATTGGCTTTGTTACAATACCATGGGCCAATACCATGGCTTATCAATACCACATACCAAAAAACCATAACTTATTTTATAGTAAAAATATTTTATTTTAATTTAATTTTACAACATTTTTTTAGTTGAATCTAAAAGGGAAAATGTTACAATTTGAGATATATCTAGACCCTCTATCCTCACTACTACTAAAAATATTCCCATAGAAATTAAATTAAGCTTTTAATAAAATAAAATCTTAAGATGGATCTATGCGGTTCTTTATATCTATATATATTATATATATAATATATATATATATATTATATATATATATATATATATATATAACCCCATACGTATAGTATAATAAACTGAATATATCCATCTTAGTTGAGGATCCAAGGGATGAGAGACTAATTATAATAGATTAAATATAGTTCATGATTTTTAAAAGTTTTTCATTAACCAATTAAATTTTCTTAATTTAGATAATTTGTTAAACACAATACAATGTGATCAAATTTAAGAGAGATTTTGGGAGCGAGCGGAGAGAGGGAGGGAGATAGTGAAAATGTTGGAGGCAGAGAGAGAGAGAGAGAGAGAGAGAAAGAGAGAGAGAGAGAGAGAGAGAGAAGAAAGTTATGGGGGAGAGAGGTGGAAATGTTATGGGGAGGGGGAAGAGTGAGGTGGGAGAGAGGGAACGACAGGAAGGAAGAGGAGAGAGAGATTAGAGAGAGAGGAGAGGGAGGTGAGAGAGAGAGAGGAGTTATGGGGGGGCAGAGAGAGAGAAGAGAGAGTTATGGGGAGGGGGAGAGAGTGAGGTGGGAGAGAGTGAGTGATATGAAGGAAGAGAGATAGAGAGAAAGAGAGAGAGGGAGAAAAGAACAAATACAGGGGGAGACATAGGTGCAGAGTGAGAGGAGTGAGAAGGGAGAGATGGAGAGAGAGTGAGGTAGAGAGGAGAGGAGGGAAGAGAAATAATAGGAGAGGATAGAGATAGGGAGAGAAGGGGAAGGGAGAGAGATGGAGACCTAGAAGGACAGGGAGGGGGAGATAGTGATAGGGTTTGATGGAAGAGAGAGAGAGAGAGAGAGAGAGAGAGAGAGAGGGTTATTTTGGGGGAGAGATAGAGAGAGGTGGGAGATAAGGGATAGAGAGGAAGGAAGATAGAAATGAGGAGACAGAGATGGAATTGGAGGGGGAACGAGAGGGATGGAGCAAGAAAAACATAGAGGGATAAAGATAGATAGAGAGAAGCGGTGAAAAGGGAGTCATGGAGAGAGAGTGAGGGAGAGAGGAGAGCGGGAGGGAATAGAGAGAAGGATATAGATAGAGATGTAGAGAAGCGGAAGAGAGAAAGAGATAGAGAAGGGGAAGGGAGGGAGAGAAAGTGTGTGTATGTTTTGGGGATCAGATAGAGAGAGGGTATAACAAAGAGACACAAATACAATTATAGGTATTCTATAGTATTATATAACCAACCTAGATCCATATTAACCCTATAACTATCAAGTGCCGAGAGGGATCCAATCTCTCGAGGTGCAAACATTTCCTCAAGTTTTGCACTAGAAAAAAATGTTTGCACCTCGTGAGACTGGATACCTCTCGGCGCTTGATATATCAGGGGTTAAGGTGGATCTAGGTCCATTAATATGAAATTTAAGTAGTTCTTATTTGATATTATAGTCTTAAAAATTAAGATTTCTCTTCAAACTAATTTCAAATTGGAACTATATCTAATTAGATTCAATGAATAAATTTTAAAAAAATACATAAAATAATTTTTTTATGAAAATATATTTTTAAAATTACAAATATTAGAGATAAATAATGCAAAGTTCGCTCACTTATACAACATGTGGAGATGAATACGTGTTTAAGGAAGGATAAAATTTCAACATATCTTTAACAATATTTCGATCACCTATCACTTGTAAGTTTAGATTTCTTGACACAATTAAGATGACTAACATAAAAAATTGTTTCATATTATTGTAGTACTTGTTAGGTAGTTGTATTTTTGTTCTTAGACTAATTTAGTCATTCATGTTAGTAATTTTTAGTTGTATTACTTATTATCTAGTCAAATATTTTAACCCATGACTAAATTAGTGATTTTTGTTAGTCTCTTTTAGTTTGGTCACTTCAGATTGTCGAGTTTTGGTAGTTTTTCACTTGGAAAAACTGTGGCGAGTAACGTTTTTAGTCACCTAGTCACTAATTTCTCATTTTCTACTAGTGATAACCCCCTCTAGAAATTGTTGCTCATCATCTTAGCAGTGTACTCAACTTCTTGCCCCATTGTTATGCTTGCATGCCTCTAAATACTTTTATGTTATCTCATAATGATGTAGATGTAGCTTTCTATACTCGATCGAATCTTCCATGCTCTTTAATTTCTTCCCCTCTCTTTGTCTTAGCCTGTACTTATGGTTTTTTCTGAACTTTTTCTTCTGATTATTTCTTTGATTCCTCCCACTCAATCTCATATTATTCTTATGCTAAACCCTCCTCCCGTGGATTTAATAAACTTTTACTAGAATGGAACAAGGACTTTCTCTTTTATGCTACAGGTTCATAAGGTTTTGTGTAGAATGGAGGTTATTTAAATAGAGGAAAATTGGACATTTTTTCTACAATGATAAGAGGAAAGACAATATAAAAATGCAGCTCAATATACACTCTTCTTTCATCCCACCATATTCATGACAAAAGTACTCAGTAATTCACTTATCTCCCCTACTGAAATTTAAAACTATGGAAATTACATGGTATTCCTCTAAGAATTTAAAGTCTTCTTCAAGTCCTTATATCAAACAATGATGAAGAAAATTCATGGTTACCCGGTCCCTAATGATTTTCCTCTATTCCTTGGGGTTGGATGGCAATAATATCCAAAATTGAGCTTCTTGTAACATCCTAAGAATTTCCTATAGCACCGGTGTGTAGACCTTGTAGCTTCCTATAGTGACCTATGAATTTCTCGTAGCACTAGTTTGTAGACCCTATAGCTTCTTGTATAATGGAGGTTCTTATAGAAAAATCAAATTCTGACAATATTTCTTCAAGGTTAAGGAAAGGAAAATTAGAGCATTCACCTGTGCCTTATTTAACACACCATATTCTTAACCAAATACATAGCCAACCAAAATATTATTGCTATTAAAATTCAAATTATAAATTTGTACAGTGTTCAAATTGTAAAATCTAGAGTGATATTTCTTGACAAGTGAGCTAATTTTTGAATATATTTATGCCAAATGTTGGAGGGAAGAATTTTTTACTTCAATTTCCTATAAATTCTTCTCTTCTTCTCAAGGGTTTGATGACTATTCTCGTTGAAATTGGCCTTCATGTAGCAATCAGTTAGCTTTCTAGAGAAAACTATAGGATCATGTAGTAGCCTATATGTTTCTTGTAACATTTCCTATAGGTTTTTGTAGAAACCAATTTGTATGCCAAGAGATGGTGGATTAACAATTTTATTTTTATTTTTATTTTCATTTTTAGTTGCTTTTCTTTTATATAAACAACGTTACATTAAAAAAAAACTTAGACTCTTTTGAGTTAACTAAGTTGGCCCCCACCTATCCCTTTGTGATCCTTGTCCTCTATCATGACTAAATTATAACAACCCACTTTCTTGAGTCCTTTTTACTTTTTCGTCGTTCCTCTCCCACATGTTTGAGTGTCTTGATGGAAAAGTGAAGTTCAGTACTAGATATAACCAAGGTTTCATGCTAACTAAATTTGGCTATAAAAAGCCTTTACTTCTCACACATTCAATGTTTTCTCAAGCTAGAATAGGTTCGAAGGGTGAGGTTTAAGGTTTGCATATTTTCTCCCTATCTTCATAGTTTCTTGCAGTTCTAATGGATGTTGTTGTTGTGGATGTTGAGGATGCCTTTAAGGAATTTTCTACCTTTTAATAAATAATTGAGCCTTCAATATTTCTCTTAATGCTTTTGGAGGTTTTCTAAAGTTTTTATTATTGTTGCTACCTATTTGGTTCAAAATTTCAAAGTATTGTTGATATAGGTGACTTGGTGCTACTGATTATTGATGATTGAGGATCTTATAATAGCCTATATGGGATGTTGTAGCTACTTGGTGTTGTATTTTGAGCTTTTGGGCTATGGTGGTCTTCAAATCTCTTGGGATTGATGTTATAAATATAGGCCTATAGGGGTTTTCCAAGTTCCTATAGGACTATGTGTTTTCCTATAGTAGCCATATAAGCTCCTTGGGCTCATAATTTCCCCTAATTGTTACTTTCAAAACTTTTAATAATATAAGGAAAGATTACTTGAGGTGATTAGAGAGACATTGTCTATTTGTGATGGGTGAAAACGAGGTGGAAGGGTGGAAAATTATGGGTGATGAGTGGAAGAATGATGAGAAAATTGAAGGTTCATGGAACATGGAGGTGCTACGGGCTTCTATAAACCTCCTCCCTTGTCCATAGATGAAAAAAATTAGTTTTCAACTCTCTTTCTGTACTCAACATTTTCGTGTAGAAATACATGGACTTTCTTGTAGTATTCTAGGATAGTGATTAATATAGATAGAAGATATTTGGAAATGATGGAGGAGGCATATAAAATGTGTGATAATGAGTGATTTGGATGAAAATAAGTTAGTTGAGGCCTTGAAAATGAGTGCTTGGACTACATGATAATCCTGTTTACTGCTACTAGAATTATATTATTCCTACATCACTATGGGTTTTCTTAATGGTACTTTGGAGCTGAAGAATTTTTGTAGGTGTTGTTGGAAGTCTGCTTATTTCATTTATGATTGCATGGAGATTTGCTTCAAATTTTTGACTTCATGTAGTAATGCTTCTTTAATTGTTTCCCAACCTTGTTCTTCTCTTTATTGGGGTCCTTTCATGATAAGTATGATGATTCCAAGGCCCTCCTAGCCTTTTTACTTCAATTTGTGATGGAAAATGGTAGCTTTATTCGGCCCCTAAAAATTATTGCAGGAAATACTTTTTCTTGTACCAATCACAAGGGATCAATAAAACCACCATTTCTTGGAGTTGTGACCATTGTGGATAATTTATGAGGATGAGGAAAGATTGTTTCGCAGGTGGACAAGGTGGAAAATGGAAAATGGAAAGGTTAAATTGTGGTGGTGGTAATGTCGTAAGAAATTATCCCATCCAAAAATGTTTATTTTAAAAGTGTTTCTATTTTGATTATGCTTGATGGGATCAATGAGGATGATAATTAAAGACACGATGGTGACTTTCTTTTCCTCAAAAAGTGAAACAAATTGAGATCTATTTTTTTTGTGAAGGTGGCTTAAATTTATGGAATTTTCTATGGTTTTTAAGGAAAAGTTTTAAAGTGCTAAGATCCTTATTTTTAGTTGGGGGATTCATCGGGTATTAAATTAGAACCCCAATGACATATTCACCTAGCCAAATAAGTGATAAAAAATTATTTTTGTATCTTTTTCCTAAAAATGCCTATAAATAAGACCACAATAAACTTTTATAGGTAATGTAAAGTGATGGGACCCTATTTTTGAAATTTGGAGGTGGTGTAGGAATTTTTTTTGAGACTATGGGTCACTTCCTCTCCTTAAAAAGTCAAGAAAAGTTGTAGGTTATAGATTTTTACTCACAGAGGTAGTTTCCTATAACATTTGAGGGAAATGCTCCAATTGTGTTGAAATGAATGGGGATGAGTGAGAAATGGCATGGGGATACATTACGAGGCTGATAAGGGATGGATTGACCTGACCTTGACCCTATTGGAGCATCTTGGCATAGGAGGTGAAAAACTTAGGTTTGAAATCCCTTGACTCGATGCTTGTTTTTCTGATTAGCTTCTTCTTATGGTTCCAAGTTTTTTTTGTTGCTTGTGTAATTGAGAAAGTACATGGATATAATCAAAGAGGTATACCTCGAGAAGAAGTTTTCATTTTAATTTTCCTTTGTTTTATTTTCTTCTTTTTTTTCGTGGGCCTACTACCTTCCTCGATGAAGTTTTCAACTAGTAGGTTTACTTAGGTGCCTCAGAGGAGGTTTTCACCTAGGATCTTATTTTTGTTTTTTTTAATTCTCTTTTTTCACTCTCTCGTTTCCAATGCATTGACTACCTCATAGTGGTTCTCAATGAGTGGACCAATCTCACATGCCTCCAAGGAGGTTTTTACCTAAGATTTTATTTTTTCTCTTCTTTTCTTTTATTTTGTATTTTCCTATTTTTAATTATTTCTTTGTTCTATCCTATTCTACTTGAAAAAATTAAAAGAAAATATCTTTCAAAAATTTTGAAACTTCCAATGGATCCATGCACATACTAGGATCTGAAATAAACTCATATACAGGTGTGAGACATATGATTTAATATATACAATAATATGAGAGATAAACTTCATTGATTGAGGTGATATCAAGAACTAATGAAGAGGAACATAGGGCCAGAACTTAATGATGGCTTGGAACCAATGTTAAATATAGTTGTGATGCCCTTGTCTCACATTCTTATCCAGATCATCATATGTGTATTATTATTTTATGCCATTCAAATATTCTATTATTTGTTGAGTAGTCTCTTGAACACATAAAGGACCTAATCATAGGCATATCCAAAATTATTCAATTTCATAATCCAATGATTGCTCTCCATCAAATGTGGCCCATGATTCTTTAATATCCTATAAATCATATTCCTATGGATGGTTTTTACAATTATAGAAAAATAATCTACTTTTTGCAATACTCTTTTGGATCTAATATCAAGATCAAGAGGAGTTGTTGGGAATTTTTTTACTTGGACATTGTAAGTGGGTTGAGTTAGTTTATTGCTTGGGTTTGGAAATGGTTGTGAAGGAATTTGAGTGCGATTGGGTCTTAGAGATGGCTTTGGTTGAGGATATGGTTTTGGTGGAGGTGGATGGTATTGATATTACAATTAAGGATACTAAGGATGCTGACAGAAATGTGGATCACTCCATTCAGAAGGCTCATGTTGATAGAGTTGGAAAGGAGGAATAGTAGCTAGTGGAGGATAAGAACTTGTATATTGGGGGGGATCAGGGTCACCCCATTATGGAGGATAAAGCCATGGAGTGGGGATAGACCAAGGTGAGGTGTTACATAGATACCAAGGTTGAAATTATGCATTATAACTTGTATCAAAAGAGGATGGGTAGCTCAATCCTTGTTGATATGGGTTGACAAATTAGAGCTACTTCATGCCTCTTAAATTCTCGGCCACCTCTTCTTATTCTATCTACAAAAGTGGATGGTGAACGGGTCTTACTACACCACGTGATCAAGTGGGGGGGTTTGTGGTTTGCAATTTTTTTTTTTTAACTTTTTATAAAAAAATTGAATAAGAATTCTAATGCAATGAAATTTTCTATTTTTCAAATAAATGATGCCTAATGCAATTTTTTGTTTTCTCAAAAAATATAAATTCCAAATATAAAGAATGAATGAGTCTAAGAACAAGAGAGTGCTTGTTTTGACACTTTCAGTGACAGTGTGCTTTGGCACTCTCCCTAAAAATGATGCCAAAAAGTGACAGCTCTTTATATTACAACAGGATTGATGCAACTCTCAAAGCCTACTTTATTTATCAACCCATGTTTCTTACAAACTCAAGAGGGTCCAACACTATATGTGCAACAAACACCTTCTTACTCCTAGGCTGACTCCCTTTGATGTAAGTGAAAGAAGGTAATGAAAAAAATACAACTCCACAAATATCTAGGTATGTTGTTAGTCATAAGTTACATAAGGTAAATATAAATAATAAAACCTACTCTACTTTTTCTCGAAAATCAATGACAAAAAAAAAAAACTATTCTATATGAAAAAATGTAAAACACACATAAGCAAATAAAAACAAATAAAATATAATCGGGATTTCTGGAAAGGAAATGATGGTAAAAGAAATATATTATACTTTGTAGGAAAATAAATTCCTAGATTAGGCCTATAGGAAAGAAATCAAACTTTTCTTAAAGTAAATTGTTGGAAAGGAAATCTAGACTAGTTGTTGAAATCAATATTCAAGAAGAAAGAAATCCAAAATATAAATGGAAACCTAACCAAGCACCACCTCAAACAAAGTGTTTTCAAATCATTCATGGGATATTCGATGACATAAATCAAATTCTACCATGAATTTAGAGTGAATCTAATTAAGGGAAGAGCTCAAAAGTAGACTACTATAAGAAACTCTCTTTCACTATAGAAAACTTCCAGCAAGTTTTTTTTTCTAGTTAACCTACCAAATGCCTAATCTAATCAAGTGCAAATTCTAGAATGCAATTTTTTTATTAGTATAAATTTTTTTATATTTCAATCCAAGTGGATTCAACTAAAAAAAGCTTCATTAACATGCGTTAAAATTCAACAGAAATTTACTACTAAAACCAAACATTTTATTTAACTAGTAAGCTAAACAAGGTAACGAAACGCTTAAGGTAATCAAGAGAAAATTATTTGGATGAAATTTTATATTAATTTAAATGTTTTGAGACTTCAATTCAAGTGAAATAAACTCAAAATATCTTTACTAACGCATTCTACAATTGAAAAGAGATTTACTACTAAAACTTGAATTTTCATAATAGTGAACTAGCAAACTAGTCTAAGTAATCCAATGATGAAAATAACTTTACTAGGTTATGCTACTGATGCATCATACTATTTATCATCTAAATAACCTAAAATAAAACTCATTTTAATCATTTAATCAATCTAACCAACAACAAATGAAGCATGAAAACTAAATATAGAAATTATAAATGTAACTAAGTAAAGAAAGGATAAAAACAAAAAGAACAAAATACATATCATGGCTTTGAGGCTCATACTATGGAAAAGCCAAGGATATTCAAAGTTATATGAAGAAAACCAAGCCTTAGAAGCTAAAAATGAAATCAAACTTCATTATTAGAATCACATCAAGTACATCCCTATCGGAAATGAAAGTAGAACTATTGTCCCCTAGAGGCTAATTTGAATTGTAATTATACAAGTTGACGGGAAAAGAAATATCCTTAAAATGAGGGATGCTTCCCCTATAAAATCCTTCAAAAAGTGGATCTAGTCCCCAACAACAAGAATCTTCATTCAATGTTGAGTTTTGGCATCTCCTATAGCAAGGAATACATCCCTAGATTTTCTCAATGAGTGGATCTCTAAATATTCACAATAATTCCATGATATTTTACTTATTTACTATCTAATCCCAGCCCATCCTATAGTAGGGAGAAGGTTCCACTATACTCTCATTATGAATATGCCCAATAGTCTCATAGTATTATGAAAAATAGATATTATTAGGCACATAATATGCTAATAATCTTTAAACCGTGCTAAGAAAGTTGAAAATACATTACTCGTTGCATAAGGAAAGGTTTAATGTGGCTAGGAAAGGTTAAATGGGCTTGAGTTTGTATCTAATTTGGAGGCCCATCACTTAGGATCATCAAATATTGTATAGTACATTGTATTCATTGTATATAGAGGTTTCCCCCTCAAAGAGGACTATAATTATTCGTTTATTATCAATTTTAAGGCACGAGGTTCATAATATCTCTTTTTAGAAGAGTCGTCATCTTTATTTTCTATGTAAACAATCATTATTAGGGAAATAGTCCCTATAATCTACATAAACAACTAAAATTTCTCAAGGAATCTTCTTCTACTACATGTAGTGACTATTAATACTAACCAAACAAAATTTTTGATAATAAAATCCAAAAACATCACTTATCCTAATTTAATTTATCATAATATTAACCTCGACAAAGTGACCTCATTCAAATATCCTAAAACCAATCTTCATCATAGTATTAACTAGAACTATAACTTCAAGGAATGATAAATAGAGGGTTGAAAGCTTATTATGGATATGAAAATATTTGAAAACCAATGGACCCTTGGTTTTGGGATTAAAAGAAACTCCTCTCCTAATTAGAACCATAACATTGAGAAAATGATAAATTAGGGATGGTGTTAGAGGCTAGATTGACCTCAAGCTGAAGGGAGGCAATCCTAGGATAACCACAAACCAAGCTTAACCTGGTAGCTAGCCCTACCAGGTCGGGAGAGGGCTCTCTCCTTGTGAATATTAGTCAAGATGACTAGATCAAATATGGATTTCAGGCTTGGTATAGTAGCTCTATGGTTTTTGATTCATTTTGATGGTTTTGTTGTTGGATAAAAAGGAGCAAGCAACTTTGGGTCCGGGAAATGAAGTCAGGATGTAGGGTGTTCTATGGGGCAGGGTAGGTAGGTAATTTAACACTTGAAATTGAGTGAGATGAGAGGTCTAAAACTGGTGAGGAGTTGAGGAGGGCATGCAAAGATCATGTATCCTTCTCAAAGAATAAAAAACATCAAAAATTGAATGGTTTCCCAAGGAAGAGCACAGTAAACAATGTATTCTACCTATCTATCTTGATATCATTTAGCTAGAAGAAATGAATTAGATGGTGGCACACATAACACAAGAGAAAAACTAATAAAAAAAGGAGAAACTATACAAAAACACTTTACCACAAGTATCCCATAAAAATATCTGCAAATCCTGGTTTATTTCCTTGCCAAATTGTTGATAAAGGTATACAATGTAGCTCAGAGCATCCAAGAGAGTTCAACCTTTGCTAATGACAAAAAAAATACATAATATAGAAATCAAAACTACTCATCTTGGCCATCAGAGGTAGAATCCATGAGAAGAGGGGCAATTTCAACCATTTCACAACTAAGAACTGGAATATAGGTAGTCAAACAACTTCCCTCTATAAGTAGGGAAACAGATTCATTAGCCTCAAAACCACCTCTAACTAATGAATCTACTCTCTAAGATCATTTTACTATTACATTTACATGCCAAATCATTAATTGCATCATGAATTCATCCATGAAGAGAGAAAAAGTCAACTTACAGTGAAACTAGGTAAAAACTGGATTTTCTGGCAAACTGGCTCAATGCGTAGTGCCACTGGCTAGATGCACAGGGCCACTTCACACCAACATCTGGAGGCCTTTCCCTTAGACACAGTAAGGCCACGATAGCTCATTGGAAAGGTACTCTTGTCTAGTTTCTAGAACATCTTGAATTTGTGCATTTGGAGGTTAATTTCCCCCTCAAAAGTGAAATAGCCCAAGGTTGCTTCTGTGTGTGGAAAAAGAGGTAGAGAAGTCATTTTTTGATAGTTTTTGGACCTCTTGGTGGGCCAATTTAGCTCCAAATCTTATGAATTTTTTTTGGATTAATGATGTCATCATGCGGAATCAAAAAATGTAAACTTTTTCTGCAAAAAATGCTATAGGGAAAAGAGCAGCACCGGTGGCACTACGCATCTCGGCTAATTTTGCGTTTTCAAAATTTCAAAATTTGAAAAAGACAAAAATTCATCAAAACTTGCCCAGATTTGGCATAGGACACCACCATTAACTACTTTGATGGGCTAGTAAGGCTTTAGCCAAGATTTTCAACTTATCTTCCTCATTTTTTCTCTTTAAGGCCTTCCTCAACCTAGCCTTAACCTTCCTGATTCTCATATTGTAAATTTTGTTTCAAGTCATATAATGATATGACATGTGCTAGAGCATTCTATTGTCCCTATTGGCCTCATTGATCGGTGCTTTAAGATGTAAGTTAACCCTCTCAAGCCAAGTTTCCCGATAATTTTCAATCTCTTGCTCAATGGGAGTCAAATTGACAGGATGTTTTTTGTCACTTTGCCTTTTTAGTTTCAACATTTCAAGTTCCATTACACCTTGCTTATCCTCCAAGTGTTTGTTCTCTTGCTCTAGATATGTGTCAATACTATATCATCCTCGTGCATATTCTCTTTTTCTTTGCTTTTTTGTGGTTGTGAACACTTGTGGTTATATATGGACAATAATGAATAATATAGTGAAAACAGGGTGGAGGAATGGAATGGTCAGAGTGTAGGGAGGAGTATGTGAGAGTATGACGTGTAAATAGGGTTTAGGGAGTGTGAATGGGATTTTCGGAGAGTGGGTAGGGTTTAGTGATGTGAATAGTTGTAGGGTTTGGGGAGAGTGTAAGTGGGAATGGGGAGAATGTATCAGGGGAATGGGATTTAGGGAATATTTAAATGGGAATGGGGTTTAGTGAGTAATGGAAAGGATAGGGTAAAAAAAAACAATGGAGAGATGAGGAAAACTAGGGTTACAATTTTAAGAACACAAAACACCAATATTAGCAAACCAAACCTTAACACATAAGATAGGATTAATGTACTTACATTCTTAAAGGGAGAAACTGAAAAATTGAGGTGAATTGGCAACTTGGTGAAGTTTTTGGCTTTGTTGGGCAGATGCGCAGTGCCTCCTAGATGCATAGCGCCTCTGCAATTTTACACTCAAAAACCCTGCCAAGTGGAGAATGCTTTTTGTAGACCATTGTTTAAGGCCTATGGGGTGTCCAAATTTGGTGCGAGATAGCTCGTTGGTGTTGGGTTGTGTTATATTCTTTCCACGACTAACCTATGTAGTGAACCGGGGGGTTAGAGCGGGGGCGGAGCCCCCTGTTCGTTGCGCTGATTGTGCAGTGGGGGGGTCATAAGGGGGCGGCAGCCCCCCTTGTCCGGGGGGTTTGAGGGGGGTGGGTAGTCCCCCTCTACGGGATTCGGGGCAAGGCCCCGAGAAAAAAAAAATTGGACCCTATATTAGGTTGGGCGAACCTACCTATGGTTTTCGGTCCATGGTTTTGGACGCGATGGTTTTCTGTCCATGGTATTGGATGCTTCGGCATGTATAAATATTTATTGTAACATTGAAAGGAACATAATGAAAAATCAAGCTGGTAGTCTCGGTTTTGTGATCCAGTGGGAAATATCTCTGTATATGTGTTTTATGTGTTATGCTCTCATATTTTTATTTTTCCTGTGATTTAGAATTCGTATGCAGGTAATTTCTGTACGGGGGTAAAACCTAGAGTTGGAAATATTATTGAGCCAACTTTCTAGAAAATCATGAATATTTCAATTTGGAGTTCATTTGCCCTATCAAAAATCCAATCTCCCATGACTGGTCAAAATGTGTAGAATGAGGCTCCCAAAATGCATAGTGTTGTTGCAGTCAACTTTTGAAGGTCTTCCTCACTCCAAATTGAGCTCATGATAGCTCATTGGAAAGTTATTTGTGTCGAATTATAAGTTGACTCATCAAACAAGTCATTTGGTCATTCCATATAGGAGAGAAATTGATTTTACCAAGGTCACTCCAGAGGTGCAGCAACCCTCCTGAGGCAAATGATGTTTTCGATATTTCTCCCAAACCATGAAACCTATGTAAAAATTGAAAGAGGTTTTTCTTCTTCAGGAAATGGTAGAGAAAAAACTCTCTCACATTTTTCAAATTTATATTCTATTTCTCAGAAACATCATTTGAATAAAACCTATCCCGATATGTGAAACAGTGGATTTGTAGAAATGAAAGGAAATGAAGGGGATAAGGGTCTTCTAAATTCTTGAGATTTTTTTTTTAAAATAAAGAGGGATGCTAGGAAGCAGGGGAAAGTGGAATTTCAAATATTGAGTGAGGGGAAGGAGACCAAAAGGGAAAAACACAACCCTAGCCTAGAAAATTGTCAAATTGTAGCAATAAGCTAGGGTTTGTGGGAAAATGATGAATTTGCAAGATATCAATGATGGGAAGTGCTTAAGAAGTTATATTAGGGATAGAGGAAGGTGTATGAGCATCAAGATGCAAGTTTTGTTGATGATTTGACCATCCAAGAAAAATTACCTTCAAAACCCTATAAGAGGGAAATGAGCCTTACCCAAGTACAACTGAAGCACGAACAAGGTGTAAAATGACCCATTAGAACTTGAAATGATGATGAAAACCTTTTGAATGATGGTACACTCAATCGAGTGGTGACATCGACCGACACTTAGAAAATTTTGAAAGGAGTGAAAACAAATCGTAGACCTAATACCTAGTGACCAAATTTTGCTTGAAGGCTCACTGAAATGACAAAATTTGACTTTCACACCCTATGACCACTTTTTAAGAGCATGTTTGATCGTTGGTAGAAGGCTTCAAAGACTGACACTAACATTGGCTCCATTGGGGATGGTAGCTCCTTGGAGGTGCCAAGAACACCGTAGAGCTAGTAGTCTTATCCATTGGCATGGAGTAAAAAAAACTCAAACTGAAATGCATGACTGAAAACTGATGACTAGATGACACAAACTAACTCTGAAACTGACTTGATCATGCCCACATCTGTGAGATTATTAATCACACCCTACTCTAAGTGATCCATTCCTCACTTGATCAAGTGAAATGAAACAACCAATGCAACCGAGTAAGCATTCAGGCTATTGTTTTAATTTTCCGCAAGTGCTCGATTATGAGAAAGAAGAGAAAACTATTGCAATGAAACTCCCATGAAAAATTGAAAATAGATCCAAATTTTCCCAGTTTGAATAATATGGATTTTCTATCTGGCTCCAAAAATACTGCATAAGGATCTTGAAATTCATGTGCACTAGGACTTAGCTCATCCAATGGATTACTTTTCTTCTCCTCATAACATGAATGCAAGCTTTCATTAAAGCGTTGTGATGAGACTCCTACTAAAACTGACAAAGAAATCGGCTATCGAATGAAATTTGTATCAATACCTTTTTCAAGCTCATAGTTAGCTAATGGAGAAGGACTTTGACTACAACGATCATCCGTCACATCAACTATTGGATCGTGAAAAGCTTGAAAAGATTGTTGCGACCCATTTTCTATTGGTTCCAATGAGATTCCATGATTTTCTACAGGCTACTCATTTGATGATATAATATGTGAAATTCCCTTCAAAAACTGAAATGATTCAAAAAATCATCTTGCATCATTTGATCATATGCTCCAACTTCCAAGTATTCATCTACAACTTAACAATCAATGGCATTTGGGGGCTGCAAATCTAGATATGATAAGTCTTGAATGATGATTTCATTACCCTTAAGATCGTCCAGATCAAAACTTGTCGATAGTTGATTTCTGGTTGCACAAAAGTTTTCTCTAATGAACTGAAATGAAGAAAAACAAAAAGGCAAAGATGCTTCACTTACTTCAACATTTGTTGCACTTTCCTCCTCACTTCCATAGCTGATATGCATCGGTTGATCACTGTATTCAAGCTACTGAAAGTGAACTTCTTCCTTCCATAAACTAGCTGTTGATTCGTCTGCAACATTATCTTCTATTTGGAGAACATAATCATCATCATACTGATGAAGCTAAGGGAAATCATGAGTATAAAACACATCATCAAGCATACATGTCATATCCACAAATCTCTCTTCTCCAATATAGTCTATAAAACAATCATTATCAGATCTATGACAACTGGGATAAGAAAGAAAATGTTTTGGATCAGCCACTTGTTCTTCTTCAATGAGTGAGCCATGGTCTTGAACATCATACTCATTCCTTGTGGTGATATTTTGCATCATCTCTTCCAGTGCACTTACCAAAATGTTGAGCTTTACCTCTAAAGATGTCGATTCCTCTAGATCTATGTTCTTCCTCTCTTCTTCCTTCAACTTTGCCCTCGTGATCAACAAATTAGCCTCTACATATATTGCACTGTTTTGCATCTCTTCAAGTGTTGCAAGGTTCCTTTCCCTCAGCTAAAACTCCATTTCCAAATCAAAGGCATTCACACAGTACAAGGGAGCGGATCCAAGAGGAGGTCTTATATTAACAGTCATCGAATAATAAACTTGGTTAAATCTGGTAAAAAATTGTTTTACTATCTCCCCTGGCTATCTTTTCAACTGGTTATATTCTTCTAGAATCAAGAAAGGGTTCTGTCTATCCACCCACTTGTCGAGGAACACTTTGATGAACTGCTAGAAATCTGAGATGCTTGCATGAGGTAGGGTTTTGAACCAACTCTTCACTTTGCCTTGGAAAGAAAGAGAAAAAAGCCTAATACTGACATCCTATTCATCAACTTCAAAAAGTTCAAGAAAAGACTCAAAATTCAGTACATGTCTATCAGCAGTAATGTTGTCACATTCACCATCAAATCTTGGTAGATATAGGTAGTGATTTTTAAGGAAAGCATGGGATATGGGAGGTAAAATCAGAGGCTTGTATCTATCTAGAATTTTACAAGGTCTGGGAATATGTATAGAAGTTGTAGAATTAGTCTTGGTTTCTTTAGGCTCATCAGTTTGATTATGGTCATCACAAGATTCAAAAGAAGGGTCTTGATCAAGATCAAAGGCATGCAAATGTTTTGTATTCACAATCTTCAAAGGGAAGGAATCAAATGCATGTCTAGGATCTTTTCTCAAATATAGAATACTTTGTAAAGCCTTCTTGACATTCTCAGGAAAAGAGAAGAAATAATTTATAACAAAGAGCATAATGTCTTGGATGAAATTCCAATTTGAATACATTATCTTTCCATACTGTCCTTTCATGTTTCTGCTTTTTAGGTTCATCCTCCAGCGGAGTCCTTGGATTTGATCTCGAAACTAATTTAGAGTCGCGAGGTGAATGATCTCAGCCTTTCGATGTCTGATTGTTTTCCACCATCAACAATTAGATCTAAACTTGATACATTTTTTCGAGGAACATAAAACTACATTCCCCAGTATGGTCACCACTATGTTAGAGACTATATTGACCTTAGGCTGAAGGGAGGCAATCCTAGGATAACCACAAACGAAGATTAACTTGGTAGCTAGCCCTACTAGGTCGGGAGAGGGCTCTCTCCTTGTGAATCTCAGTAAAGATGACTAGATCAAATATGGATTTTAGGCTAGGTATAGTAGCTCTAAGGTTTTTGATTGATTTTGTTGGTTTTTTTGCTGGATCAAATGGAGCAAGCAACTTTGGGTTTGGGAAATCAAGTCAGGATGTAGGGTGTTCTATGGGGCAGGGTAGGTAGGTGCTTTGGCACTTGAAATTGAGTGGGATGAGAGGTCTAAGACTGGTGATGAGCTGAGGAGGGCATGAAAAGATCATGTATCCTTCTCAAAGAGTAGAAAACATAAAAAATTGAATGGTTTCCCAAGGTAGAGCACTGTAAACAATGTATTCTACCTATCTATCTTGATATCATTGAGCTAGAAGAAATGAATTAAATGGTGGCACACATAACACATCAGAAAAACTAATAGAAAAATGAGAAACTATGAAAAAACAATTTACCATAAGTATCCCATAAAAATAGTTGCAAATCCTTGTTTATTTCCTCGCCAAACTACTGATGAAGGTAAACAATGTAGCTCAGAGCATCCAAGAGAGTCCAACATTTCCTAGTGATAGAAAAAATACATAATAAAGACATCAAAACTACTCATCCTGACCATCAGGGGTCAAATCCATGAGAAGAGGGGTAGTTTCAACCATTTCCAAACTAAGAACTGGAATATAGGCACTCAAATAACTTGCATCTATAAGTAGGGAAACTGATTCATTAGCCTCAAAACCACCTCTAACTAATGAATCTACTCTCTAAGATCATTTTACTATTACATTTACATGCCAAATCATTAATTGCATCATGAATTCATCCATCAAGAGAGAAAAAGTAAACTTGCAGTGAAAATAGGCGAAAACTGGATTTTTTTGCAAACTGGCTCAATCCGCAGTGCCACTGGCTAGATGCGCAGTGCTGGTTCACACCAACTTTTGGAGGCCTTCCCCTTAGAAAAATTGAGACCAAGATAGCTCATTGGAATTGCCTTCCTATCTAGTTTTTGGAACGTCTTGAATGTTTGCATTTGGAGGTCATTTGCCCCTCAAACATGAAATATCCCAACGGTGCTTCTGTGTGTCCAAAACAAGGGAGAGAGGTTATTTCTTTTTTTAGTTTTTGGACCTTTTGGTGGGCCAATTTTATTCCAAATCTTCTGAAATTTTCTAGGATTGATGCTCTCATCATTCTGAATCCAAAAATGTAAACTTTTTCTCCAACAAATACTCTATGGAAAATCATGGCGCACATGTGGGCGAATTTTCTCTTTTCAAAATTTGAAAATTTGAAAAAGACAACAATTCATCAAAAGTTGCCCAGATTTAGCATAGGACATCACCATTAGCTACTTTGATGGGCTAGTGAGGCTTCAACCAATATTTTCAACTTATCTTGCTCCTTTTTGCTCTTTAATGCCTTCCTCAACCTAGACTTAAGCTTCGTGATTCTCATATTGCAAATTTTCTTTCGAGTCATATAATGATATTAAATGTGCCAGAGCATTCTATTTTCCCTATTGGCCTTCTTGATCAGTCCTTCAAAATGCAATTTGACCCTCTCAAGCCAAGTTTCCCGGTCATGCTCAATCTCTTGCTTAATGGGAGTCAAAGTGACATGATGCTTTTTGTCACTTTTCCTTTTTAGTTTCAATATTTCAAGTTCCATTACACCCTGCTTATCCTCCAATTGTTTGTTCTCTTGCTCTAGATATGTGACAACACTATATCATCCTCGTGCATCTTCTATTTTCCTTTACTTTTTTGTGACTGTGAACAATTGTGGTTATATATGGACAATAATGAATAATATAGTGAAAATAGGGTGGAGGAATGGAGCGGTCAGAGTGTAGGGAGGAGTATGTGAGAGTATGATGTGTAAATAGGGTTTAGGGAGTGTGAATGGGATTTTAGGAGAGTGGGTAGGGTTTAGTGATGTGAATAGTTGTAGGGTTTGGGGAGAGTGTAAGTGGGAACAGGGAGAATGTATGAGGGGAATGGGATTTAGGGAATATGTCAATGGAAATGGGGTTTAGGGAGTAACAGAAAGGATAGTGTGAAAAAGAAACAATGGAGAGATGAGGAAAACTAGGGTTTCAATTTTAAGACAACAAAACACCAATATTAGTAAACCAAACCCTAACGCATATGATAGGATTAATGTACTTACATTTTTAGAGGGAGAAATTGAAAGTTTGAGGTGAATTGGCAACTTGGTGAAGTTTTGGGCTTGGGTGGGTAGATGTGCAGTGCCTCCGAGATGTGCAGCCCCTTTTTCTATACCACCTTTGAAGGCCTTTCCGGTTTGCAAATTGGGTGCTAGATAGCGCGTTGTAAATACTATAGAGTTTACTTTCTATAACATCTTGAATATTTCAATTTGGAGTTCATTTTCCTTGTCAAAAGCCCAATCTCCCAAGACTGGTCAAAATGTGTAGATTGAGGCTTCGAAAATGCCTAGTGTTGTTGCAGTCAACTTTTGAAGGTGTTCCTGAACTCCAAATTGAGCTCATGATAGCTCATTAGAAATATATTTGTGTCTGATTATCACTTGACTCAGCCAGAAAGTCATTTTGTCATTCCATCTAGGAGAAAAAATGATTTTACCAAGGTCACTCGAGAGGTGCAACAACCTCTTGAGGCAAATGATGTTTTCGACATTTCTCCCAAACTATGAAACTTGTGTAAAAACTGAAAGAAATTTTTCTTCTTGGGTCAATGATGGACAAAGAACTCTCTCACTTTTGTCAAATTCATCTTATATTTCTCAGAAACATCATTTGAATGAAACCTATCCCGATATGTAAAACACGGGATTTGTAGAAATAAAGGGAAATGAAGGGGATAAGGGTCTTCTAAATTCTTGAGAATTTTTTTGAAAATAGAGAAGGATGTTGGGAAGCAGGGGAAAGTCAAATTTCAAATATTGAGTGAGGGGTAGGGGTCCAAAAGGGCAAAACACAGGCTTAGCCTAGAAAATTGTCAAATTGTAGCAATAAGCTAGGGTTTGTGGGAAAATGATGAATTTCAGGGATATGAGTGATGGGAAGTGCTTAAGAAGGTATATTAAGGATATAGGAAGGTGTATGGGCATAACGATACAAGTTTTGTTGATGATTTGACCATCTAAGAAAAACTACCTTCAAAACCCTAGGAGAGGGAAATGATCCTTACCTAAGTACAACTAAAGCACAAAGAAGGTGTAAAATGATGCATTGGAACGTGAAATGATGATGACAACTTTTTGAATGATGGTACACTGAGCCGAATGGTGACATGGACCGACACTTGGAAAACTTTGAAAAGAGTGAAAACAAATCCTAGACCTAATACCTAGTCACCAAATTTTACTTGATGACTCATTGAAATGACAAAATTTTACTTTGACACCCTAAGACCACTTTGTAAGATCATGTTTGATCACTGGTGGAAGGCTTCAAACGCTGACACTAACAGATGGAAATCTTGTTAAGGACTTGAAAATGTTTATGGATTAGTGGACCTTTGACTTTAGGATTAGAATAAGTTCTTCTTTGATACTCTCATCATTATTTGACCTTGTATAGTTGTGAAGTTTGAGGTTGCAACATCTCTAGAGAATTATGGAGAAAGGTACAACAAATTGAAAAGTGTTTTATAATTCATAATATTGAAATTATAGGTAATACGGCCTATCTTATACTCATAGATACAACTATTTCCCTAGTTGACGCGATGACTATGACTAGATGCATAATATACTAGAAGAATATGAACATCGTGGAAGACAAGATAGTTCATATGGTTACTTAAAAATCCAATCATATACATTTGTGGTCCAAATGGGTTAAGATAAATAATCCAAGTCAACATGGGTATATCATTGGGGTATAAAGGAAGAGGTCACTCTATAAAATTAATGATGTTATTGTAAATATTGTTAGATCTTGAATTTAAGGAGAAATTATAATGACATAAATGATTAAAGTATAAGAAAAAATTACGATAGTGCATCGAGGTGATTCATCAAAACTTTTTCTTTGTTTAACTAGCTTAAAAAAGAAAGTCAACATTGCTAAATACTAAGAGACTCTCATAAGATCTATAGTGAAAGAGAGCAATAGACAATTGCAAAAACTATGAGTTCAAAAAAAGATTCATCTTTATGACATTAAAGCGATGGAAAGTGAAAAACAGTTTAAAATATCCTAAATGTAATTGTATTATATTTTAGTTTGAGAATATTTATTACAATACAACTTTTTCCAAAATATATTAAACAAGTGAATAAAACATATTAATTTTAATAACTATACCATCATCATAATCATCATCATAATCATTCTTTCCTTCTATTAATAATCACAATTATATACCATATTACATTAATTAAATATAATTGTAAAAAAACGAAAGTGGAGGTAGGTTTCAAAGGTATTGCTCATTCATTGAGACCTCCAAGTTTTGAAAATTCTATAACTCAAACATGACTTATACACACGTGTAACACAAGTGCAATGCACTTTCGGTTTCATAAAGCTTAACAAGTACATCAAATTCAATAATACAACTCCAATATATCCAACTTTAGCATGTGGAGTTTAGTTATCATTTTACTCCAATTATATTTAGTATTATTATTGGATAGAGATTTTTTTTTAAGTCTTATTATTGGATAGAGATTTTTTTTTCAGCAAAATGAAATTGATATATAAAACTGTTTTTAGTGAACATTTTAATAACTATTTAATTTATAAATCTAATAATATATAAATTAAATTGACTATCTTTTCTTTTTATATTATAAATATATATATAATATAATTTTTTTAATTTTTAATTTATATTTATCACCATTATATTTATAAGTTTTCTTTAGGTTTACTGTAAAGATTGGCAAAACAAAAATCATATTTTAAGAATTTTACATAATAATAAATACATTTTAATAAGGGAGTGTCACTGTACCTATTCCGTTAGTTAATATCTTAATTAAAAAAAATTAATAAATAAAAATTCATTACAATCACAGAAAATCAAGAAAATATGATTGATTAATATTATAATTAAACATATACACTTTAATATACATGTTTATCTTTATATATGAGTTTTAATCTTTTAATTAATATATATATAATAATAGATATATATAAATATTAAAATTTTTTTTAAATATAATACAAATCATCTTAAATTGAAATATGGCTAAAATTTTAAATCAAAATTGAATAAAAAAAAAATGAAAAGCGAAATTAAAAAATAAAAATGAAAGTTACAAAAAAAAATGATAAACTCCTTACAAATTTATTCCAAACCAACAAACTTTATCTAAAAGTATAAGACTAATAAAACATCAGCACCATATTAACAAATAAATATATTTAAGAATAATAAAATATAACAAAATTTAAATTCCAAACTTTAACTATAAATAAATAACATAATTTTTTTAAACAAAAAACTAATACAATGTAAAAACAAAATTAAATAAATAATAGTAAAAGCTTCTACTACAAAACTTTTACCTACTATCACCATCACAAAATTTCAATGAATGAACGAACTCGCAAAACTAATGGCAAAGACATCCCACCTTCGATGCATGGTAGGCAATCCGCATCAACTTGATAGTGCTATTCTTCCTTCCGATATCAACATAGTAGGGACTTTCTTCAACCCCCAAAGAAATCGGAGGTCTGTACGTCTCTTTTATTGAAAAATGCAATACTCTCATTGCATCTTTCACCCAACCTTATCGGAAATCAATATTGGAAATTGCAACCCTCTCACTGGATATACACACAAAATAGGGCCACTGGCTTATAATAATGAATGTACTTTTGGGAAACCCAGTGATGAGTGGGCCTCTCACCCTGCAGCTAACCCTACCATGAAACTCCCCGGTCAAGTGGATCTGGATTGCAGTCACAGTCACTTGAGAAAATGGGATGATTGATTGCTCTCCCATTTAATTTACTTTGACGCCCACGTGAACAGAAGCCGGAAAACAACAAACCTATTGATAGATTCCTTTGAAACCAAACCGTAAGAATGAAATCTTCCTGTAAGTAAATTTATCAGAGGAGATGAATGTGAAGATGATGAGGTTTATTGTCCTCTCTGAACTAAAATATGACGTTTATGTCACATTTGACAAATCAAGAAAGGAGAGAATATATTATTATGAAAAGGGTGTTGGATTTTTATACTCATTTTTTCTGAGAACTGATTATCTAGACTAATTGTCACCATCTATCCACCTTGTTACGTCTTCATAAAATAATTATAATGGTTTGGAAGTTTACTTGACTTGTGACTTTTAGTGTAATAGAAAACCTAACATGATATGAAAACCTTCTCTCCAATTCAATTCCCTATTTAAAAAATAAATAAACAATGCACAAGAAAATTCTGCATAAATCCTATGATGACTGCACCGAGCCAGAGGATCTCTGGCATCGACTGCAAAATCTGAATTCATTTTTACCAAAAGCAATGGAAATCACGATAAGAGAGAAAATATGAAATGAAGTTTACCAAAGGTAACAGAAAATGAATGAATGATTCCCCCTAGTCTGTCATTTCAAATTTCTTTTTAAGCCTGGACTTCACATGGTTTATAAGGTTGAGATCACTACCAGTAAGAATAAGATCATCAACATAAAGAACAAGGATGATAAGAGAGTTTCCCACTTTCTTGGTGTAGACAATGTTGTCAGAATAACACCTAGAAAAGCCAGATTCTAAAAGAAAGTTATCCATTTTGGCATACCAAGCCCGAGGAGCTTGCTTGAGACCATAAAGAGATTTCTTAAGTCGACATACAATGCTGGAGTCTGTTTGGATGAAGCCAATGGGTTGTTCCATATAGATTTCTTCATGCAAGTCCCCATGCAAGAAGGCAGATTTAACATCCATCTGATGGACTTCCCATTTTAAAGAGGCGGCAAGGGAAAGAACAAGGCGGATAGAGTTCATTTTGGCAACAGGGGAGAAGGTTTCAGTGTAGTCAATGCCTTCAACCTGTGAAAATCCCTTAGCAACAAGACGAGCTTTATGTTTATCAACTTTCCCATCTGGTCCATACTTGGTTCTGTAAACCCAATTACATCTAACAAGTTTGCGTCCCTTTGGTAGAGGAACAAGATCCCATGTATCATTTGCCAACAATGAATGATATTCTTCATTCATAGCTGCTTCCCAATGTGGATGGCCTGAAGCTTCTGCAAAAGTGTCAGGATCATGATTTTCTGGAGCTTGAGCCAGTAAAGAAGAGGCTCTTTCAAACTGAGAACGTGTACGTCGCTGATCTGTAGGATCACCGGCAAGATCACCTGCTGCATCCCGAGTAGCACGGACCCATCTTGGAAGTTGAGGATCCTGAGAAGGTGGGGGAGGATTTTCATCCTCACTTTCATCATCTGAAGAAGAAATGTTTTCAAAAGTAGAAGAGATAGGAAGAGGTGGCACATCCGCCGGACTAGGCTCGCAGGCCGATTTATTTTCATCAAATTTTACATCTCTTCTAACGATAACATTTTTGGACTTAAATGGAATAAGTCTATAACCTTTTACATCTTCAGAATATCCAACAAAAGTACATTTCTCACTCTTAGGTTCTAAAGCTTTATGCTTTTCATCTGGTATATGGGCCCATGCTTCACTTCCAAAAACACGAAAGTGACTTACATCTGGTTTAATGGAACTCCAAGCTTCTTCTGGAGTGATATTCTTTAGAACCTTAGTAGGAGTGCGATTTATTATATAATTTGCGCAATTAATTGCTTCGGCCCAAAAACTAAGACTGAGTCCTTTAGATTGCAGCATACAATTAGCCATTTCCTTTAAGGTGCGATTTTTCCTTTCAGCTACACCATTTTGTTGTGGAGTGTATGGAACAGTATGTTGCATTTGAATTCCATTTTCGGTGCAAAAGTTGATGAATGTGTTTTTAACATATTCTCCACCATTATCAGTTCTTAGCTTAAGAATTTGATGTCCAGATTGTTTTTCAACAAAGGCTTTGAAGGCCAAAAATGTGTTAAATACTTCGCTCTTGAGTTTTAAGAAGTATACCCAAGTGCGTCTGGAGAAATCATCAATGAAAGTTAAGAAATACTTGCAGCGAGAGAATGAAGCAACATGAAGTGGACCACATAAATTACTGTGCACAAGCTGTAAAGGGGCTGAGGCGTGCCAAGAGGCACGTTTTTCAAAACTGTCCCGATGATGTTTTCCGAGTACACATCCGGAACAAACACCCTCTCTGCAAGATACCATAGGAAGACCTGTCACCATATTTTCTTTACATAGATGCTGAAGGGAGCGATAGTTTAAGTGACCAAATCGCTCATGCCAAAGTTAGCTCACTTCATCATTATGAGCAACAAATACTGAAGGAAGATTTGATGACCCAAAGTTGTGAAACTTGTACAACCTTGTGGAATCATTAGCAATACCAGTAGCTAGAATCTGTTTAGGATCTCTTAGATCCTTGATTACAACATCATGAGCTGAAAATTCA